>CM055127.1:384359187-384621687 GCA_029206835.1 Rana muscosa
ATATATACACACACATCAGTACATGACATGCATAAAATATGAATACAATTTGAAAAATATATCTATCTATATTTCTTATCTGTGAGTATGAATATATATATATATATATAAGATCAGTAATAACAAGACATTGCAGAGAGCGACAATACCCAATCCAATAAGGCAGCAATGTCTATAGAATGACACTGGTCCATGGCTATACATGGGACGCTGCAGATCTGTTTGGATCGCAGTGTGTGTTGACTATTAGGAGGTGTCTGATCTGTTTAATCAATAAACAGGTCCAATGTGCAGATAAGTAAAATATCTCCAGCTACAGACAACACAGAGAAGGCAAGTCTCCAACGCTCAGGCACATCTCTGGAAAATAATAGCATCCTGCCATTTGCCAGCAGCAGGGCATCTCCCACCAGTATATGTTATAATTATACTTTCATTTAAATTTTATATAATCGACTGGTTATTATCAAATCAACTGATGCTGATAAAATAACACCTTAGAGGAGGGAAGCCAGCCCCTGTGCTTCATTCGTGTTTGGAGGGAGTTTGAATGTCAATGTTTTGTAAATGACTACAACTTACTCCGTAGCCATTTCTGGGTGTAAGCCTGGAAGGGATACATGGGGGATCCAATGCAGATATCACTAGGGATGTGCACACCGCAGTCTGTCCAATCCCATATATAATATGTGCACATTACATGGATCGACCAAACGTAATAACTCTGCAGTGAACGGTTCACAGGGACTGTAAGTGTAATGTGTTCTACATTCATATTTTTTTTCAATAGAGAGATAGTGAAAAATGTGATGGAGAGAGAGAGAGAGAGAGAGAGAGAGAGAGAAGAGAGAATAAGAGAGAGAGAGAAAAGAGAGAATAAGAGAAAGGGGATATAGTGGAAGGGAGAGAGATAGAAATGGGGAAAGGAGAGAGAGAGGGAGAGGGGGACGGAAAAAATAGAAGATAAGGATGGGGGAAACTGAGAGATATGGGGAAAGAGAGAGAGAGAGAGAGAGAGAGAGAGAGAGAGAGAGAAAAAGCAATAGATGGAGAGGGGGGGGGGTAGAAAGGGATACATACATACATACATACTAATACATAGATTGCTAAAAGATAGGGATGTATATCTATCTATCTATCTATTTATCTATCTATATAGATATAGATATACATACATAGATATAGATATACATACACTGTGTAGTATATATTTAATTCACACCATAGGATAAAATTACAGATTTATCTGATTAATCTGTATCTGATTTATTAGTAGTATTTGCCCAGTATAGTTGCTTCTGCCAATGAGTACTTATGATTGTTAACTAAACTATGAAAATATACTCGAAGGTTAACTAATAAAATTGGGAAACAGGTGCTGGGGGTATTTACTTTAATACTCAAGTAATTGTGGGAAAACATTACTACATAAGGAGTACTAGCAACAAATGTTTCTATTTAAGAGGCACTTGAACTTGGCAAATACTAAATAGATAGATAGATAGATAGATAGATAGATAGATAGATAGATAGATAGATAGATAGATAGATAGATAGATAGATAGACTAATATATAGGTAAATCGATACAGACCAATATATGTATAGGTACAAACAGATATGGGAGGCAATCAAACTTGGTACACATTAATAGATAGATAGATAGATAGATAGATAGATAGATAGATAGAAACATACTAATATGAAGGAGGCACTCACACTTGGCACACATTAACAGATAGATAGATAGATAGATAGATAGATAGATACCAATATATAGTTAAGTAGATACAAAATAATAGATGTACAGATACAAACAATACGAACTTGGCACACACTACCAGATAGATAGATAGATAGATAGATAGATAGATAGATAGATAGATAGATAGATAGATAGATAGATAGATATATAGATAGAAACATACTATATGAAGGAGGCACTCGAACTTGGCACACATTAACAGATAGATAGATAGAGACCAATATATAGTTAAGTAGATACAGAATAATAAATGTATAGATACAAACAATATGAACTTGGCACACACTATCAGATAGATAGATAGATAGATAGATAGATAGATAGATAGATAGATAGATAGACAGCCTGACCAGAAAAAGCCATGTATTCTGACATACAGTATACAAATAGGATAGTTAATTAGTATATATACTGTACACTAGATCACCAGCTTTTTAAACACTTCCATATAGTATCTCCTATGAGTTACATTATATAGGAATTTCATTTCAAACATATTATAAAGAGATAGAAAACTAGTCATACAGATAAATATCGTATATAACAAAGACTGGATCAATGCTTCCCACATACTGTACATCTTCCATATTTGCCTCCCCAGTAGTTACAGTATATGTGAATTTCAGCCCCCATTGGTGTAATCTCATGCTTGCATACACTGTCATTTAAGAGGTATATGATGCACCTCTGCTGCATTTGATGAATTTAATGACTGCAATTATTGGGAGTTTTTTTTTTTTTTTTTTTACAACAATCTTGTCAGATTAAACTCACTGCATACATTTAAACAAACTTTCAGTGAATGATTTCCTTAAATCCCAGTTGTGGAACAATGAGAAGTACCATGTTACCAGTATACATGGGACATATTACAGAGTAATTAGGAGTCCAGAATAGGCTTCACTTTAGAGAGGAGCTCAGCACCGTTACCTGCGATACCCGGACCAAGAGAAATACATGAAGAGCTCGGTACATGTACAGACTCAGAATGTATGACTTTATAGAAGACACATGTCTAATGTTTTCTGCATAGAGATCTGTGATCAGGAAACACATCATAGGTACAAAGTATTCAATCTAGGGGGGGTCAGCAACCTTTTCAGCTTTAAAAACTTCCATTAGAAAATATATTTTGCCGCAAGTGATTTATTGAGAACAAATCGCCTTGCTTAATAATAGTAAATATTTTATTAATACTGGATACAAATGAGAGATCATCTCTTCGACTGGGGACGTGTATAACGTAAAAGTATTTCACTTTGACACGGAGTTCTAACTGAGAGGCTGTCACAGTACTAGCAGACATGAAAGCAGCATGTGGCTCACCAGCCACTGAAAGTAAGTAGCGTCTTATGTATGTCTAATTTAGGAATATACAAAAGATAACATTGTGGGATGGATTTACTAAAACTGGAGAGTGAAATGTGGTGCAGCTGTGCATGATAGCCAATCAGCTTCTAATTTCAGTTTGTTCAGTAAAAGCTTTGACAGAAAAACCTGGAAGCTGATTGGTTTCTATACAGAGCTGCACCAGATTTTGCACTCTCTAGTTTTAGTAAATCAACCCCTGTATGTTTTTTTATTTTTTCTAATCTACACCTTTTGCATACAAAGATCTGGAAGATGATCACCAGATCTGAAAAGTATCTTAAACATAATGTTCATACAACTACATTTAAATATAGCAAATCTATAACACCGAGGCTGTATGTTTTCAGGATTATTAGAAGTGTACAGTGCTGCAGATACCCAACCTGACTATGCTTGCTAATAAGCAAGATCAGAAAGTCACAAGCAGCTCAAAAACCATTGGAATGTGAATATATCATTATATACAGGCCTTAAAGTGAACCTGTAGTCCATTTTTAAAATTTAAAGGAAAAATTGGAGCAGAAATCATAAACCGCTTGCTGTTATGGTTATTAAAAAAAGAAAAAGCCTCTTCTGTGCCCCTCTCTGATTTAGTTTCACTTTGTAACTGAGGGAGGCCTGACTTTTCCAAACTCTTAAGGCTAAGCCCTGCAATAACTACATTCCACTGTCTAATCAGACTGCTTTAAAGATGAAATATCACTTTCTTTACATTACTCAGTTCCTAATAGAACAAAGTACATACATAGTACAGACAGGGTGCCCCTCCTTGGCGCACAGCCACCTGACACCACAGCTTGTAAAGAGATGGCTTCTTTCATAGTGAGTGCCCGTCTCTGGCTCCCAGCACCTGTCTCTGGCTCCTAGCATTTTCCCCAGGCAGGCACTGGCACAAGAAATGCAGAGGGATCTTTATATAAAGCATAGATAGGGCCTTAGAGCCCATTCACACAGGGGCGGCACGACTCGTGCACCGAGCGGAGATCCGTGTCATTGTCACTAGGCATAGCGGGGAGATGCTTGTTTACACAAGCATCTCCCTGCTCTATACCTCCATGACACGATCGCGGGGATTCCCGTGGCGATCGAGTCCGCGGGACCCGCGGTCCGACTCACGGGGAAGGCAGCAAGGTCGCGAGCGCGCCGCCGGCGGTGCGCGCGACCACACGTCAGGCAGTTAAAGGGCAACGTACAGGTACGTGGATGTGCCTGTACGTGCCATTCTGCCGACGTATAAGTACAGGAGGTGGTCGGGAAGTGGTTAAGTTCACATGAAATTAATTTATGCTTTACATTGACTTTTAACCACAAGGGCAGGGCTGGTACTTTAAAACAAATATCCACTAAATGAGGAGATAAATAATACATATAAATTTCATTCACTTCTACATAATATTTTCGGCTTTAAAAACTATAGAGACCATTTCTTAGAAGTGTACTGAGGAAATTTATACAGAACCAAAGGATATATATTACTATATGGAGAACTTATTGTGGGTGCAACCATTTTGTTTAGAACTTGTATGTGGAAACTAGAGCTGCACGAATAATCATTAAAAAATGGCGATCTCGATTCAGCCGCCTCACAATCTTCAACCCGCATTTCCTGGATTCAGTGCAGAGTTCTCTGCTCACAGCTGACAGCTGACAAAAAAGACAAAAAAACAAACAAAACAGGCAGCCTGCCAAGTTTATCACAACATTGTCAGTGCTGGGAGATAACTATATAAACAAAGTATCATTTAGTTCTTTTAGATTAAAGAAATGAACTTCGGTCTGTAAATGAGGTCAGTTTAACCACTTAGGCTCCATGCACACTGGACTTAAAAAAAAGTCTATTCTCCCGGGAGTAAAAAAATGCTCATATAGAGCATTTTTTGTACAAAGTTTAGATGAGTTTAGGAGAGTTTTACGTTTTTTCCTGCCTCCAAGATCCAATCAGAAACACGAACCAGAAGGGTTTTTTTTTTCTGCCTCTAAACGTGAAACTCAAAATATGCCTCTAATGTGCATGGACACATAGGATAGCATTGAGCTGCTTCTACAGGCAGAATACAAAACTCCTGTAGAAGCAACGTTTTTTAAGCCAGTGTGCATGGAGCCTTAAAGAGGAAGTGCAGTCTGCTCACATAATTTGTAATAAAAACATCTTTGCCATTCTGAAGCTTCCCTCCAACCACTTTGCATATTATTTTATATATACTGTGATTCTGTACTTGTCAAATATGCTACATAAATCTCGTCTGGCTGCATTAATTTGAACTGTGGGCAGCTGTAGCTGCTGTCTGTTCACTTCCTGGATTTACAGAGGCACACCTCCAGCTCTGCAGCCTGCAGCTCTCATTGGCCCTCTTATGACTCACCCCCTCCCTTCCTGGCAAACTCTCACGAGAGAGAGAGAGAGAGCTGTGCATGATGTCATAAGCCTAGGCTAATGACCAGGCAAGAAAGAGGAAGTGGGCTGTTACTGGCAGAAAAAAAATGTTTTACTATCCAAAGTTAAAACAACAAGGGCAGAAGATTTAATAGATGGAAAGGTCCGCTTTAAAGACTAAGCCTGTTTGTGACACTTGTTGCTTACAAGTTAAAATCAGTATTTTTTGCTAGAAAATTACTAAGAACCTCCAAATATTATATATATATATTTAGCAGAGACCCTAGAGAATTAAATGGCTGTTGCTGCAATATTTTATGTCACACTGTATTTACAAAATACACTTCAATGAATTCAAAAAACAACTAAACAGTAAAGTTAGCCCAATTTTTTTGTATAATGTGAAAGATGATGTTACGCCGCGAAAATCGTGATCTTTATTCTAAGCAAGAAAATCGTGATTCTCATTTTAGCCAGAATCGTGCAGCTCTAGACTGGAAGCTATAGAATTTTATGATTTGGGAATTCCCTCTTATAGACATTTCAGGTTCAACTGAACATTTTTATCAGGACATGCATCCTTTTTTTTTCTGAATAAGTACATGATATATCCACACACACAGGACTCTATGTTTAGCTGGTTTGAAGCCTCATGCACACTGGATGTTTTTGGACGTTTTTACAGCAGCTGTTTTTGGCTTCAGACGTTTTTTTCTACAATCAATAAACTCCCCATCATGTTGTCCTATGTGTTCATGCACACATAGGCTGTTATCAGCAGTTTTTGGCTGGGGCGTTTTGTTTGGCTTTTTAGTGGGCTCTGAGAGGAGTTTTTCAGCTGTTTTCAACGTAAAAAATGCAGATAAACGCTCAAAAATGCATAAAAATAAATGAATCAAAAACGCAAAAAAACGCCAACGCAAATAAACGCTTAAAAATGCTATTGCTAAAACATTACAAAAACTTTAAAAAAAAACTCACTGCAAAGCTACTTTATAACGTTATTTTAACGTCCAGTGGGCATGAGGCCTTAACGTCTATGTGTTCACTTTTTAAATTATTTTACATTTCTTGCCTTCTCTAAAATTTTTGGGTTGTAACTGAAAATATGTGTTCGCTTAGACCTGCAAATCTTCCTTTTCTTTTTCTTGATATATTAATATTTTCTTATATTATGTAGCCGTTAGTTTACTAAAGAATTGTATATAATAAACAATTGCCATGTTTTTTTTATTCTTTATTTAATTTCTTTGTGTCTACACGTCCTTACTGTGGATGATGCCTGCTCAATGAATTTTCGCATTGTTGCTTGTAGCCTTCACCATGGGTGCATGTATAACAGAGGGTGGGTAATATTAGCACAGCCTGCATTTTGCAGCCTATTTCTAAAATGCAAGCATCAGTATGTAGCCTGCAGTATCCTACAGAGTTCCCGTTGCTTTAGGGCTCATTCACATTGGCACAGAGGTCCATACAGAGTGAAATCTTGCTGTGTTTCTGTGCCCAGGAGTCACAGGTATAGCATACAGCTGCCTGTCCACAGGGCTGCTGTTAGAAATCACGGGGTTCCGTACAGCCTACCTGACAGGGCCCCCCCAGCCCCCCCCTGAAATATATCAAAACAATATTTTCACAACCAAATACACTAAATTCATTATTAGCGGACACAAACATAACAGAGAACCTGTGTGAATTAGCCCTTTTTAAAATATTTTTTAAAATCTTTAAACATTTTTTTATATAATTTTTTACAGTGTTAAAATGTATTCAAATTTTATTTATTTTACAATATGTTATTTTTTTTTACGAGACAGGTAAGCCAGCAGTGCTGTGGGGGGGGGAGCACAGTGACAGGGGGCACACAGGGGGGATCAGAAGCAGGCAGAACAGGGAGGGGGATCAGTGCGGGGGAAGTAATTCTGTAATTGCCCCTCCATCTGACCACAATGATTCCCTCTGCTGTCCGGGCCCCCTACAGGAGGACTGGTGGTCCCCTCTATCAGCGGCCCTGCCTGTACAGATCAATAAACAGGCCATGGCTTTATGCTGCTAACAGCATATTTGATTGTTCCATGTGTACAGGGATGGACGAATATCCAAACTAACTGTACATATGTAGATGCTCAAATGTGTGGTTTCCAGTGCAGAAAGGGCTCATTCACATGTGCAGTTCTCCTGCCCCTTTAAAAAACAAACCTGCAATGGAATTTTTTAGAGGTGTTTTACAGGCAAGACAATATTTTGCCTCCTCACTGCTTGATTTAACCCTGTAAATGCCACACATGCATTACACGCAGTTGTGGAGCGGAATGGAGTAATCCCATAGACTTTCTTGGGTCGCATTCACTGACGGTAATGCTCTCCAAATGCAACCTGCTGCTTCATTTTTGCTACAGCCACAAAGTACAGAGTGAGCGGCTGCATGTCTGTGTTCAGGTGGGCGGTCGGGGGGTGGTAAAACTACAGCTCCAACACCTCCTTTCACAGTACCCTGACCACTCATTTTGATGGATCCAAATACAGTTTTTTTGTTTTGTTTTGTTTTTACAGTGTATTGGCCTCTGCGCTAGTGTGAATAAGCCCTAACACAGCAATTGAATGTGAAATGCTTTATGATAAGAAATATAATAAGAAAAGTGTTTGTAGCAGGATCACCATTGAGAACTGCACATTTAAAAAGTGTAAAAACAACTTTTAAAATGATAATTACCCATTAAAGCTTATGTGAAATTTTAGTGATTGCATTTAGATTTACTGTAAAAATAACTAGAAGTTATGATAAGCTCACATGATCTTAACCAACATGATCAAATCTGTTTTCTGATTCTCCTAAAAGTAAATCAGACACAAGATTGAAGTCCTTGTATGTGTTTATCTGTCAGATGATCACTAGATCTCAAGATTAAGTTTAATTGCTTCTGATCATAAAGCATTTCACATTCAATTGCAAGCTTGCAGTAAGTCTTTAGCAGCAATTATGAGCCTATTACAAGTCATTAGAATGATCAATGTACCTTAAACAATGGAGGTGATTTATATGGCACTGGCTAGGAAAATCCTCAGTGACATCTATTGTAATACTGAAGAGGCGAGCCATTACTATGTGAAATAAGAGCTGCAGATTTATATCGTCATACAGTCTCAAAAGTAATCTGCAGATGGGGAGGCTGGCTTTTCAGGCATGGCTGCTCTGAACCCCCTTTCTTATGTACATGTTGTATTGTAGGCTGAATTTTATTGGCACGTGTACAATGCGGAGACCAGTGTTTTGGACATATTGTGGAACAGATTTTTGTGGTCCTCCTGCCAGTCAAGTCTGTTTCTTGAAAGTATTTGCTCTGTGTCTGCATCTCCTTGGCATGGTTTGTGGTTATTTATAATGGCAGGCTCGTGGCTAGGGGGGCAATCAGAGTCCTGTGGCTGATGCTTCTGCATCATTACTACCATGTTTATGATAAAAAGGAATTATCAGAAAAATAGAGATGTAGCTTTATAATCTTGCAAAATTTCCAGGGTTGTAGTAAATTCCTTTCTTGACAAACTGGGTCTGTGACATAGGCGTGTGCAAGGGGTGTGCCAGGTGTGCCTGGGCACACCCTAATCCTGGGGTTGGCAACCCGTGAACCACAATCCACCCGTCGATCGTAGGCAGATGATAGTTAAACCGCGATCCTTCCTTGCCGACCCCCAGAACTTGGACAGGAGGAGTGGCGGTGGTGGAATTTAGTAGAACCGATCTGTATTTTCCGCCTGCAGCAGCTGAAAGAAGGCTTCTCCTCCTCTCCCTCTTGCCAACATTCAGCTGTCACAAGGGGAAAATACAGGGGATCGGTACCAATATATTCCACCCATCCTCTTCTTTCTGTTGCCTGAGTCCCCCTGTGTGCTCCCTTGCACCCACCCCCCCTCCTGACATTGTATCAGGACAGAGAGTGGGGAAGAGGCCGGTAAATATGTCACTCATGCATATGTGTTGGAACTTTGAGGTGCACACCATAATCCAATAGACTGTGCACACCAATGGTCTGTGAGAAACGTGAAGTGCAACTATGGGCAAAATCAAAAATGACACATTATGCAGTCTGTCCCTAGCTATAACACAGCAGTTTTTGTCCTCGCTCCCCCTAATACTGTTTTATTACTTGTTAATACTGTCAGTGGATCTGTTATTTTTCCACTTCTTTTAATAAGGTGGCACTGCTATTTATTCTAAGTAGACTTAAGCTGGGCATAGACAGATATAAATTGGGCTGGTTCAGCAGGGACTGGCTGAATTTCAATCTGTGTTGTGTGCAGGGTTGGGACAAGGGGTGGGCAGGAGGGGAAGCTGCCCAGGACACAGGACAGTAAACCCATTCTAGGGCATGCATTAACAATGGGAGAGGGGGCTCAGTTATGCATCTTTGCCCTGGACACAAGACGAACTGGGACTGGTCGTGTGGTCCTCCCTATTAAACAGAAGGTGACTGTTAGATTGACTTATGTTGAATGGACAGAGTGGAAAACTTTTGTCGATCAGCAGCTGCAGCCACTGATTAGTGTATTTTTCCTGCAGCTGGTGCCACTGTCAAAATACAATGTCCCGGCAGGGAGAATCCCTCCATCCACCTCATTTCACTGGCTGAAATAAAAAAGCAAAACAAATACTGTCTGTCTATGCCCAGCTTTCGACAAACATATTACCGTACTTAGGGTGCCCACGTGTCCCGGATTGCCCGGGACTGCCCCAGAATTGAAATGTCTGTCCTGGGTCCCGGGGACCTTCATTCTGGGACAATACAATGTCCCGGAATGAAATAGAGGACACAGCCACCCCTTACTAACTAATAACTACATTTCCGGAACTGGTTGCTAGGGCCAGCGCTGCCTGCCGTCTTGCAACCAGTGACAATTTACTCTCAAACAGTGAGACCGGGAGTGAGGCCTGCGCCTAGTGCAGCACTGCTGTCCCCACCCACCTCGGCACCTCCTCCTTCTCCGGCACCCAGCGGCAAGCAGCAGGGACTGGTGTGATCTTCACTCTCCAGATAGTGACGCCACGCCTTTCCTTCTATGCACGTGGCTCATGTAGAGGGAGTGAGAGCAGCACTGCATCTGGTGGCAGGCTATGGGTGGCAAGCGGCACTGAATCTCGTGGCAAGTGGCACATTCACCTGACCAATAACCCGCCGCCAAATTCCCCATCAACCCCGAGACTACATTTCCCTTCGCCCCCCTCATCTTTTTTGGGGGAAGGTGAGAGAGTGGGTGTGTCCCTGAATGGCAGTTTGGAAATGTGGTCACCCTACCTGTACTACCTATCTACTGCTAATACTTTTTAAGAAGTTGCAGCAACAGATATTTTATGTATTAAAAAACAATACAAAAAAAAAAATATGCATGAAAGCTGACTGTTCGGAGCACCCCTAATAATATAATATAGTTTTCCCAACCCTGGAACTGTCACCTTTGCTGGACAGCTTGGCCTGTTAAAGGAAGTGAAAATATAACAGATATACTTACAGAATCAAAAAGGAATAAAACACCCAGAACTTGGAAAAATCAAGAACTGTCATTTTTTTTATATTAACCATGAATTCACTTTACCCTTTATTCAATTAATTTGTTATAACAGAGCAGCCTACCTTTTAGGAATAGCAGTGTGTAATGTTATTTAGTTAAAATCTCCCCCGCCAGCCAGGTAAATTTACCTTTTAGGACACATGTAAGACTAGTAATCCTGACACTGGTGGCAATTCATCCACACTTAGTGAGATTCAAAACATTTTAGACTGGGGCAGAGCGATGCTGGTAAAGCAGGCAAGTAATAGTGTGACATGTATCTTCAGCCCCCATGGAAGCTGGCCCGTCTCCTGTCTGAGATCAGGGCTGATCTTTTACACTCTATCCAGGCAGCTAGAGGAGGGCAAAACTGTAAATTAACAAAGCCTATAACCCTGACAGCACATGTACTATATGACACTTTTATACACTTCTGTTATTAGTGCTGACCTCAGGCATGAGATCCTATGAGAGCCTATAAACCTGATAATTCTGATGTAACAGGGAGATAATACAAGTATGTAAACAAAAAACTAAAATTTATAGTAGAGAATAATTCAGGTTATTATTACATATGCCCACTGGTTCTGTTTAAACATCCTAATAATCACAATCATTTCCACCAGTTTTGTATAGTCATAAAAAATTACTCATAAATAAAATGTTAACCAGTTTTTCAACCACTTTTATGTCTACACAATTAAACTGAACAGAAAGCAACATCATAAACTAGAATTTGGCTTACAAATAACAATATAATTTTTAAAGTTAACCTATACTCAAACATTAATATAGAGCTATTTTAAAGCCTAAGTGAACTTTGAATACCTGCGCTCTATGGTAAAACTAAAATACACCTTGTGCTGCTGTTATATTGTGCTATAGTGAACATCAGATAGTGAAAATAAAACAAAAATTACCAGCGCTGCCTACATATCACATATAATATAAGTACAAAGCTACCAAATATAAAAGTCCACAAAACAAGTGTTCATGGGATTGCGATCACTCCAATGACAAACGTGACACATTATAGTGCTTCATAAAAAAAGTGCTTCCACAAAGGAACGTTCCTTCAATGAAAGACATCTCACGTGAATTCACACCACACTCACCGGATGGAGTTGACCCCTTGTTTTTAACAAGTGAGTCAAAAAGACTTATGTGTATAAAACTAGGAATAATGGCTGTCAGCTCCTCCACAAATCTTTCTTCAGCTCTATGATAAGTATACAACTTCGCCCCATAAATTGCGTCTCAAAACAGTTGTTCTCCACATAGATAACACAAAGCAAAGGAGCCCCACATAATGAAAGTATGTTTATTAATAAAATAAAAGACAAGTGCTGCACTTACAAAAGAAACTGTCACAAGCCTGTAATAAACTTGGAAGTTGCCCTGATCCAAGATGGCCGCTGCACACTTCCTGTTCCAGGATGTGACATCAGCCCGAAGTACCACATAACAGGTTTCATCATAAAAAATTGACGTTTTCAGGATCTCAGGTTGTTTCTGAACACATAATTTAAGATTCCTTAATAGGTTGAGCCTATTTTCATCAGGGATCTGGGACCAATGCTCATCAATAACCATTTTTAAACTTATATGGACTCCTTCAAGTTTTGGATAAGTGCAATGTTGAATCCTCAATAACTCCAAAGACATGCTGGTAGGTTAATTGGATCTTGTCCAAATTGGCCCAGTATATATGTATATATGTGTGTACGACTGTGTGTCCCAAGTGCTTCAAGATCCTACGGGGTAAAATGACCGCACCAGCCAAGCAGACACTGGCTGCAAAAAAGCGCCTAGAGGCGATTCAGTTCGCATGTGAGCGCTATACAAGTCACTCATTCATTCATTCATTCATCCTAACCAGTAAAATTCTATTGCTCTCCCCTGAGGAGGTTGGTTTGGTGAGGTGGAGTTTTTCGATCCTTGATCTATCATTCAATACTACTATTATCTATAGTCTTCACGGATACCTGAAGACGTGGGTCTTGCAATTATTTATTTATAGTTCAATATTTCTATTGAAAAGGTCTGGTAACAGAAAATAATGGGTAAGAAGACCCCCGAAACTACTCCCTGAGACTATCTTTCGGCACACAACTGTATAAGGCCCTAAAGACAACCAAATATATGTTAAATGTAGATAACTGAGGAAAGGGAAAATGGGAGGGAAGAAAAAAGGAAGAAGAAAGAAATAAGGAAAGAAGAAGAAGGTCAGTCCGGAGCTCATTGGGGAACCGAGATATAACGAATCCAGGGGTCCCATGTTTTATCAAACATTTTAGAGTTGTTAGAGTTGTTATGAAGTATATGAGTGAGCTTGTCATTGACTATAATCCAATTGAGTTGACTCTTGACGTAATCAAGGGGAATAACCAACTGCTTCCAATGCCTAGCAATTGTGATCAACTTCACCGACTTCTTGGGCACTTCATCAGGTAGTTTATGAAAAAGGGCTGCCTCTGGGAATCTGCAGATGTTCACCTCTGTCACTGAACCTATAAGATTAAATATCTGGATCCAGAACCTAGTCACGAGGGGGCATTGCCACAAGATGTGATGCATCGTTCCCAACTGGCCACAACGTCAAAAACAATTTGGCGAAGTGGAAGGATTAATTTTGGCTACCTGGGTCGGAACCAGGTAACAGCACAGGAGTGCTTTATAATTAGCTTCAATTAGTCGTATTGATGGAGATAAATGGTAAGCAATGTCCTGCCACTCAGTCAGATCAAATTTAAGGTTCATGTCCTTTTCCCATTGGTTCATATAAGAAAGTTTTCGGCTCAGTGAGAAAGGTATACACCACAGATATACATCCCCTCAGAAGACCCCTTGTCTGCCAAGTTAATTCGAAAGTCGTAAGTGTAAGAAGCCCTACTAGTAAGTTGAATTTAGATCTGCCAAAGGATGCGATTTGATTGTATTGGAATATTTGACTAAAAGTCATTTGCATCATATCCTTAAAGTGTTGTAAGGAGTATACTCGGTCTCCAATAAGATAATCGGCAATTCTTAATAACCCCTTATTAAGCCACCACTGAAATGATCTTGGTACTAGCCCAGGTGGAAACTCTGGGTTGCAAAAAATAGGAGCTAATGGTGTGTGGGGACAATAAAGATGTGTTGTTCTGATACGTTCATCGCCGTCAATCATTGGCTTTAATAGGGGTGAGGGTGTGGAGAAGGTTTCCCTTTACGTGGATGACACGCTGCTGTATTTAGGGGATGTGGACACATCCCTTACCACGGCTATGGAGTTGATTCAACACTTTGGCTCCTTGTCGGGATTCTCCATAAATTGGAGTAAATCTGTCCTCTTGCCTGTAGACAACCCTATAACATCATTGCCGGTTGCTGCGAGGTCCCTCAAGATAGTCTCCTCGTTTAAATATCTAGGTGTGCAGGTGTCGGCTAGCCCATTGACGTACCTGGAAGAAAACCTCCTGCCTCTTTTTAAAAGACTCCAAATGACGTGTAATTCTTGGTGCAAACTCCCTCTGTCATCATAGGCAGGATAAACCTCATTAAGATGGTGTGGTGCCCCCAACTACTGTATATCATGCATAATTCCCCTCAGTGGATACCCCGTAGGTGGTTTACTCGTATAGATACCCTATTTAGGTCCTTAATCTGAAAAAAAGAGTGGCTAGGATTAGTCTCTCTACTTTACAATACGTTAAGGATCGGGGAAGAGCAGCGGTTCCTAACCCCAAACTATATTTTCTGGCTTCCCAGCTGCAGCACCTGGGTGGGTTGGGCCACTTGAGTGACTCTGATTCTATTGAAGGCCTGTTGAGGACGGGGACACAGAGTACTTCAGTGCTGGTGAACTTGGAGGCGGGATTTCCTCACCTGCCACAGGCGGCGCCCACTGTGGTCCTCCTGAAAAAACTCTGGTCCACGGTAAGGTCTAGCCTGCGTATCTCGGGATTTCTTGCTGACACGCCACTTTGGGATAACCCCAATTTGGCGGAAGTATTTAAACTAGATGGCTTTCAATTTTGGAGACAGGCTGGTATCTGCAATATTGCTCAACTGTACTCTTTAAACGTTCTTAAATCATTTCAGGACTTACAGATTGAATTTAACCTCCCTAGACACCAATTTTATAGATACCTCCAGGTCCGCCATGCTTTACAGGCCCAGAGTCAGATTTCTGTCCTCCTACTTTCCAGTCACTCCCTGATTAATGAAATTTTTTTGGACAGGAAAAAAAGGGCCTAATATCTCATATTTATTCAAGTCTACTGTCGACCGTACAAGACTCAGCGACTTTACCATGTAGAAGGGGCTGGACAAAAGACCTGGGGGTCATCGATGGTGAAACCTGGGACACATGCTTACAAGCAGGTCCTCTCACGTCGGTTTCACAGTCGCACAGACTATCTCACCTGTTTTTATTGCATAGGGCCTACCGCACGCCCATACAATTGTTTCGCTGGGGTAGAAGAGACTCTTCTTTATGCCCTAAACCAGGGATATGCAATTAGCGGACCTCCAGCTGTTGCCAAACTACAAGTCCCATCATGCCTCTGCCTCTGGGTGTCATGCTTGATGCTGTCAGAGTCTCGCTATGCCTCATGGGACTTGTAGTTTGGCAACAGCTGGAGGTCCGCTAATTGCATATCCCTGCCCTAAACAATGCGGTGGGGGGGGGATCGCTCATTCAACTGATGTGGCGCTGTCCCAAGTTACACCGGTATTGGAGTGATGTTACGGAAGTTATTTCCTCGCTTTATCAGGTTAGTTAGTTAGGGACCCCCTAATCTGCATACTGGATGCAGTCGATGAAGAAATATACCCCCATCCAACTAATATTGCAGTGATCAGACTATTATATTTAGCACGTAAGTTGGTGGCTAGGTTTTGGATTTCTCCACGTGTCCCGACCAGAAAACTATGGATTGAGCAGGTTAATCTCATCCTTATACGGGAGCACCTTACATATCAGCATAGAAATGCTGCCCGGAAATTTTATTCCATATGGCAGCCCTGGCTTGAGACCCCTGGGTTAGCGCCCCCACGACTGATTTTGACTCGGTTGCTGTAAGTTTAAAAGGCACTTCTCTTCATAGTGGTGATTTCACTCTATTTGGAATACACGTCACATGGGCGCTGCAACTTGGGTACCAGTTTTTGGTTTTACGGTGGGTACGGGTTCAGGGATATAGGCAGACTGTGGGACGTAGAGTTTAGGGAATGGCCTGTTGGCCTTCAGTTTGGCCGTATTGGGGGGGGGGGGCACACTTGCCCGCCCGGTGCTGCCTACCTTTTCTTTTCTTGTTATTTGTGTCTAGATAATACTTTTGGTGCCACTGTTTAATTTTTCTGCTATGCACATGCTTCAATGATGTAACAGATTCTGTTTTGTTTTTTGAACTGTGGTATGTAACTTGTGCTCTATATTTTCTTTTTGGCACAATAAAACATTTATCTGATTTAAAAAAAAAAAAGATGTGTTGTGACGTGCTCTGTCCCAGATCGCTAATGAATGTGATAAAGAGGGGCATAGTATAGGAGGGCGTAGACGGCTAGGGAGCCACATTAATGATCCTATGGCAAAGGGATGGCAGGAAAGTGCCTCAATAGAGACCCAAAGGGGACAATTATTTATCAATTATTTCAGGTACTTATATAGCACCATCAATTTATGCAACACTTTACATATATATATATATATATATATATATATATATATATATATATATATATTGTACATTCACATTATTCCCTGCCCTCAAAGTTGTTAAGAATTGGCGATTATCCTAATGGAGACCAAGTATACTCCTTACAACACTTTAAGGATACAATGCAAATTACTTCTAGTCAAATATTCCAATACAATCAAATCGCATCCTTTGGCAGATCTAAACTCAACTTACTAGTAGGGCTTCTTACACTAATGACTTTCGAATTAACTTGGCAGACAAGGGCTCTTCTGAGGGGATGTATATCTGTGGTGTATACCTTTCTCACTGCGCCGAATTCAAAACTTTCTTATATGAACCAATCGGAAAAGGAGTGGCAGGACATTGCTTACCATTTATCTAAAGTCTCCATCAATACGAGTCTAATCAAAGCTAATTATAAATCACTCCTGTGCTGGTACCTGGTTCTGACCCAGGTAGCCAAAATTAATCCTTCCACATCACCAAATTGTTTTTGACTTTGTGGCCAGTTGTGGACAATCTAAGGTCCTTAACTCACAATCATACATACACCTACTAAAGCCAATTTAGGCAGGAGCCAATTAACCTACCAGCATGTCTTTGGAACGTGAGAGGAAACCAGGGTACCCGAAGGAAACCCATACAGGCACAAGGAAAATATGCAAACTCCAGGCAGGTAGCGTCATGGTTGAGATTCGAACCGGCTACCCTAGTGCTGCTAGGCATTCACAAAATACTTTGTTTATAACCACGCACATACCCAGCATACAGGAAAAGAATGACACCAGTGGAAAATAATAAAGATTTGTATTTGTGTAAGCAAATGTGTATTTAATGATGATGTCAGTGGCTTTGTAGTTACATGAGGTACCAAATTAGTTTTGAGAAGGCAGAGCATGTATACATATTTTATGACGCTCTAAAATTAACTTTAAAAAAAAAAAAAAAAAAAACAACTGAATATACAGTTTTACATTTTAGAGAGTTTTGTTCTATGTGTTTGAATTAACACCTAAAAAGTCCCAATATCCAAAGAGTTTCAGCTCAAGTAGTTAGGAGCTTATTGGATCTGGTGGGATCAACAGATATTTTCCTGCACTTAGAGGAGTTTTCAAGAAACAGAACAAATGACATGTGCAGATACTGTAGAGATGTACTGTGCTGCTTCTTTAATTTTGCCCAGATATACACCTACATGTCAATTGTGACTGAAGTGTACCTTTCATACATTTTGAAATGCATGTGATATTGGCATTCAGTCCAGATACTTGGGGTAGTTATTAGTACAAGCATGCACTGATTCCTGGTGCCTGCCTTGTGTAGTAACTGAACTGTGTCGAAGAAATTGTCTTTCTCTAAGATGGTTAAACGTGCATGCAATTTCATATAACTGGCATGCTGACAATATTTATGTTTCAGCCTTTTCTTTCTTGCACGTTCTTGAGCACTGGTTAATTGTAGTGCTACAGCCCGTATTGCTACATGTTTAATGCTACATGCACATGAGAATACAAATGTAGAATTTCATATTGGCGATTTAGGGAAGGGGAGTGATAGAACAAACAGCCTACAAACTAGAATGCAAGATTTCTCCTGAGGAAGCCATAGCGGGCAGAGAAGAGCTTATTAATAAAGGCAAGCTTGTGTTTGTTTTATGTTGTTATTTAAATATTATTTTCCTCTGAATTATAGTGTTGCACAATTTGCTTCTGCATTCCACTTCACGGTTTACTCCAAGAAATTAGGAATAATTATGTTGTCACTGGAATATCTTCCAATAGGGGCATCTCCAGCATAAAGGGATTAGTTACAATGTAGAGATCTACTTTCATTTTCAGTTTTTTTTATACAGGATCACTCAGACTGGGGAACCAATCAGGTGTGCTGCATGTAAATGTGTTGTCAAGGAACATGCTGATAGGGGGAGTGAGCAGGAGGATGACCAGTGTTAATTTTGGCAGTAAATTTCGATTTAGTTTTAGTCTTAGGACTAAAATGGCATTTTAGTTTTAGTCCCATTTTAGTCTTCTGCAAGTGTTTTAGTTTTAGTCTTAGTCTTTGACTAAAATGCCATTTTAGTTTTAGTCCCATTTTAGTCATTGTATTTTAGTCGACTAAAATCTCCAGTACATGTTAGTCTAATACAATCATTTTAGTCAACTAAAATTGAATGTGCACAGTACACAGCCCTCCACCCTCTGCACAATACACAGCCCCCCACCCTCTGCACAATACACAGCCCCCCACAACACACAGAACCCCACAGTACACAGCCACCACCCTATGCACAATACAAAGCCCCCCACAGTACACAGAACACAGCCCCCCACCCTCTGCACAATACAAAGCCCCCCACAGTACACAGAACACAGCCCCCCATCCTCTGCACAATCCAAAGCCCCCCACAGTACATAGAACACAGCCCCCACAGTACACAGCCCCCACCCTCTGCACAATCCAAAGCCCCCCACAGTACACGGAACACAGCCCCCCACCCTGTGCACAATACACAGCCCCCCCTGCATTCCCAGGAGACCTCCAGTCTCCTGGGACAGCACTGCCAGCGTACTCTAAACTTAAAAATAAATCACTATCAGCCCTTTCTCATACACAGCTCCTCCTGTGTCACACTTATTGTAAATCAAAGTCTCTAAATATACCTCAATAGCTCCGTTCTTGCATGGACCTGGTCACATGACTGCTCTCCTCTGAAGATTCATGGATGGTCATGTGATCGCTCTCCTCCTCCAATCTAAAGCAACACTCGGAGGAGGAGAGCGGCCAACGAGAACGAAGCTATTGAGGTTAGAAGCTTTAGTTTACAATGTGTCACACAGGAGGAAGAGCAGTATAGGAGAAGGGGCTGGCAATGATTTTTTCCTAATTTTAGACTTTGCTGGCAGTGCTGTCCAAGGGCCAGGAGAGGCGGGGATGCCAGCTGGACCACCCCCAATGTGTGGCACCCGGGGCGGACCGCCCGATCCCCACCCCCTGTTGGTAAAAAACAAATATCGTACGCATTGTGTTATACGCTTATAAATAAAGTAAGTTCATGAGGGTAAACGTCCCTCTTTTCCATTAATGTCCTGTTTTCGTTCCTTAACGAAAACGGATTCGATTTTTGTCATAGTTTTCGTCAGTTGATGAAAATGTGCTGTTCTTTTAGTTTCGTTTTCATCACTGTAAAAAAGCCACTGACGAAAAAGCAAGTCTGCTGCTGCTCTTTCACTGCCCAGTCAGAAGGCTTGGGGTGGGAAAAAGACATCCACTTGACTGTTCTGTGTGGCAAAGGTGTTTAAATCTCAGAACTGGATAACAGAAGTAGAATTTTTTGACAGTTAACCATTTGACCTCCGGAAGATTTACCCCCCTTCATGACCAGGCTATTTTTTGCGATACGGCACATCGTTATTTTAACTGACAATTGTGTGGGCCTGCAAAGCTGTACCCAAATAAAATTGATGTCCTTTTTTTCCCACAAATAGAACGCTCTTTTGGTGGTATTTGGTCACCTCTGCGTTTTAAATTTTTTGTGCTATAAACAAAAAAGACTGACAATTTTGAAAAAACAAACACATTTTTTTACTTTCTGCTATAATACACATCTAATAAAAAAAATTAAAAAAAATACCAATAAGCGTATATTGATTGGTTTGCACAAAAGTTATAGCATCTACAAACTATGGGATGTATTTATGGAATTTTTATTTATTTATTTTTACTAGTAATGGTGGTGATCAGTGGCTTATAGAGGGACAATCGGTGCACAATCTGACACTAACTGACACTTTTGATACTTTTTTGGGACCAGCGACACTAATACAGTGATCAGTGCTAAAAATATGCACTGTCACTGTACTAGTGACACTGGCAGGGAAGGGGATAACATCAGGGACGATCAAAGGGCTAACTGTGTGCCTTGCCAGTGCTTGTGCACTGTGTGGGAGGTGCTTTTACTAGGGGAAGGCAATGATCCATGCTCCTGATTTGCAGAAACACAGGATCAATTACTTCCCTACTGACAGAATAATGATCTGCCTTGTTTACCATTCTGTCTCTCTGCCTATTGATTGGCCACAGCGGGAGCGGGTTGCCGGCGGTCGTATATGTAAGTTATACAGTCAGCAAGCAGTTAAAGCAGCTCCCATAATTGTATTTCATCTGTGTATTTAGCCATTTGGTTGTGGTTTAGCTATTAGGAGCAGAGGTCAGCAATGCAACCCATACAACCTTTATATTAACCAATAAAAGACTTAAAATAAAGTAAACATCAATTTTAGAATTATGTCAGCACCAGGCTTTTCTAAAATCATGGTGGAAGCAGAGCAAGATAAAATGTAAAAAGTGCTAAAAAAATGTATTGATACTGTGGTCTAATTCCTTTAATATTTTCTACATAGGTTTCAATACTTACGTTTCTTACCCAGCAAGAGCAGTACTTTGGTCACTCTTGGAGACCATTAAATAGTTTGCCACGCTTTGGAACAACCTTATATGTTTCAAAACAAACTACACCTACAACCTAATTTGGATTGGTCGAGTGTATCCTAATTGTTCCTTGTTTACCAGCATAGATTGTTCTATCAAGACTACCAAATATACATATGCGGTGAGCTCCTTCCCTTTTTTATGTTATATATATAGACTCTAATCATTTACCCCTTACCAGTATTATAAATTAAAATCTCACTATATAATCTGTTACCAATACTTACAGTATTGTTTTTTTTTTATCACCCTTGTTCTCCTTTCCCCTCCCCCCCCCCCTCCTCTTTGTCAATTCAACAATGACATGGATAAACAATATATACCTTATTATTACTATACACAGATACCATCTTCCCGACTGACTACATAGTTATTATATTTCCATTGTCTAGATAGATGTGTTGACCTACACTTGCTGTTTCAATACGTTTTTTTTGAAGTAACTACACACAATAAGCTTACATTAATATTTTTTATTCCAATATTGAACAATGTTCTAGTGTATATATACAGTTTTGACAATACAATCATGGTATATATACAATATCTACTTCATAATGAGTATAAATATATTTTATAGAACGGGGGGTTTCCTGGCGCCACGGGCTTGCTCCCCTGGCCCCCTTTTTCTTTCAAAACCCCCCTCCCTTATTCTTTCCTTCCCTTATTCTTTCTCTTCCCCCCTCCCCCCCTTTTTTCTCCCCCCCTCTCTTTTTCCCCCTCTCGGATGTGGGATTAGGATGGGAGGGGTCGGTGTCCCGTCACATGATCGATGCAATATATATTTCGATGTTTTTTATGTATTAAAAATGTTTTTATGTATTATATTATTTTTCTCATTTATTTGTTTCTCTGTATGTTCTTATAGAGTTACATATATATGCTCCTGAGGAAGCGTTTATAACAACGCGCAACATGTCGAGCAAGCTCTCCATCTCCTCTGGATCCACTTGCCGGTTATCAAATTTATAATTATACTAATAGATTCTTTCCTTTGTACTCGGTTGAGTTGTTATAAGGAGAATACATTGTACTGTATGTCAATATAATGATAACCCATGTGGACCGGTCATAATGATTGATCAACTCATTTGATATTTTATGATTGTCTTATATGCTAAATCTTCTTTATACCAATAAATCTTTAGTTTTTTACTCTTATTTACTTTGTGTGCCTATAAAGTCCAATTACTAGATACTAGTTTAGAAATCCAACATTTCTTGTCTCTTCTTCATCCAGGTAGGCAGTCTTTGTTTGCGGCTCATTCTATCAAGGCTATCCTCAGGGGTATTCAGAAGAGCAGTCCCCCGAGCCCCACTAATAGGTTGCCTATTACAGGTCTCATTTTCCGGGCCATGTCGGATATGCTGTCCAGGGCACCTTTTGGGCAGCGGCCTAGCCTGGTGCTGAAGGCGGCTATTTATCTGGCCTTTTATGGCTTCCTTAGACCAGGGGAATTTGCTTGTACGGGAGCCAATTCCCGTTCTCTGATCATCAGTCAGTTGGTCAGGGGCCCTGACCATTACGTGTTGCATCTAGAGGCATGCAAAATGCAGCAAATTGGGACAGGTACTGATGTTAGGTATTTCAAGGTTGAGGCTGGTTGGTGCCCAGTCTTGGTTTTGGATCTGCTCATGGCCCAGTTAGCAGGGGAGCCCAGGGATAGTCCTCTTTTGTTAATGGGGCCCGCTCACCTCTACGCTTTTCATGAAGTATTGCCGCACTCTCTTGGGGAATTTGGGTTTGAATCCCATGTCCTACTCGGGGCATTCGTTCAGGATTGGGGCCGCTTCTGCGGCCCCGCGCCAGGGTGTCCCGGTACATGTTATTAAGAGGTTAGGCAGGTGGAGGTCTTCATGTTACTCCAGGTACATCCCAGAGCCACTTATCGAGATGTCTCAGGCTTTTGTTCATTTGGTTGATTAATCTGTGTTGTTTCAATAAACCCCTTTTTACTCAGCCTAGTGTCTTTTTTTTTTGCCCCCTTTAAGGCATACTGACCTTGTGACCACGGCACACCCCAGGTCACCTTTTCAGCTTCCTTCTGTTCTTTCCCCTAGTTCCACAAGAGGCCCTGAGTACAAATGTGCATGCACATTACACAGCAAAGCTAAGAACACACATGCTTAATAATAATAATTATTATTATTATTATTATACAGGATTTATATAGCGTATTTAAAAGACAATCCGCGCTATCCCAATTCAGCTGAAAAATTGGCATTAAAGTGCAAATAATCAGCCAGAAAAATTAAGTGAAAAAACGTGCACCTAAACAAAATTGACGTGAAGATGCAACTGTGCAAAAATTAGGATAGTAATATCCAAATATGAATAATGGTGCTGCAATATGAAAAAGTTCAGAATAATAAACTAAAATATATGTAGTGCAAAAAATATTGCGCAACCCAAGGCAAAGCAATAAAGTGAATGAAACAATGATAAATGCTTCAAAAAAGCTTCAAAAAAGCAATAGTGAATGCTCCTAAAAAGCAATGGTGATTGCTCATAAAAAAATACAAACAAATATTGTGTGTGTATGTCTGATATGAGTAAACTTCAAACACATATGATTGAAATTATGTGAAAAACAAAAACAATAATGAGCAACACATAAAATGTCCATAAAAGACTGGGCTATGGTCAAAGAAGCGAAGGTGCCAATCCTCCTCAGTTTCTTCTTTCCAGCAGGTAATAATGACTCACAATCAGGTAAAAGATGTCTGCTTACCAGATCAGATGGACCCCCATTACAGGGATCAAATGGGCTTGGTAGACACGATTACTCCGGACATCTAGTAAAGGGAATCAGACACTCCTCGGGATCCTATGCTCCTCTGCTGCACCGTGTTCAGAAATCCTCTCAGGATAAACCAATCAAGAGCACCGCTCATATGGCATAATAGGGATAAGAACAAATAGAGAGAGCGCGCTGTATGCCCGCACTCCCATACAACCATTTTAAAAAGCAGTCAGCTGTAGCTCGCGCCGATCAGCTGGTGCGTGATGACATCAGATTCCTTGGCTCCACCCGATGCTGTGTTTCTCCTTACAAGGCGTCCACTGTAAAAGGAGGCTAAGGCTTAGCCAGCTGATCGTCGCGAGCTACAGCTGACTGCTTTTTAAAATCGTTGTATGGGAGTGCGGGTATACAGCGCGCTCTCTCTATTTTTTCAAATCTGTGGATGTCAGCACTATATTTTTTATATAATAAAGGGGAATTCCTTTAAACCCTTCTGCACCATGAAGTTTTTTTGTTCTTATCCCTATTATGCCATATGAGCGGTGCTCTTGATTGGTTTATCCTGAGAGGATTTCTGAACACGGTGCAGCAGAGGAGCATAGGATCCCGAGGAGTGTCTTAATCAAGCACAGTAAGTTTTGCAGTTAACTTGAAACCTTTGCCTATAGCTTACACTTATAGTCATCACACCTGAGTTAGATTGGTAGAAGTAACTGTATGTAGCACAGCATACAGTGCATCCGGAAATTATTCACTGCGATTCACTTTTTCACATTTTTTTGTGTTACAGTCTTTTTTCAAAATTGATTAAATTTATTATTTTACTCACAATTCTACAAACAAAACATCATAAGGACAATGTGAAATAAGCTTCTTTGAAACCTTTGCAAATTTATTAAAAATAAAAATGAAAAAAAATCACATGTACATAAGTATTCATAGCCTTTGCTCAATATTTTGTTGAAGCACCTTTGGCACCAATTACAGCCTCAAGTCTTTTTGAGTATAATGCTACAAGCTTGTCACACCTATTTTTGGGCAGCTTCTCCCATTCCTCTTTGCAGGACCTTTCAAGCTCCATCAGGTTGGTTTCAGATCTCTCCTCAGATGTACAATCGGGTTCAAGTCTGGGCTCTGGCTGGGCCACTCAAGGACATTCACAGAGTTGTCCCGTAGCTACTCCTTTGTTATCTTGGCTGTTTGCTTAGGGTCGTTGTCCTGTTGGAAGATGAACCTGAGCGCTCTGGAGCAGGTTTTCATCGAGGATGCCTCTGTACATTGCTGCATTCATCTTTTCCTTGATCCTGACTAGTCTCCCAGTTCCTGCCACTAAAAAAAATCCCCACAGCATGATGCTGCCACCACCATGCTTCACTGTAGGGGTGGAATTGGCCAGGTGATGAGCGGTGCCTGGTTTCCTCCAGACAGGATGCTTGAAATTCAGGCCAAAGAGTTCAATATTTGTTTCATCAGACCAGAGAATTTTGTTTCTCATGGTCTGAGAGTCCTGCAGGTGCCTTTTGGCAAACTCCAGGCGGGCTGTCATGTGCTTTTTACTGAGGAGTGGCTTCCATTTGGCCACTCTACCATACAGGTCTGATTGGTGGAGTGCTGCAGAGATGGTTGTTCTGCTGGAAGGTTCTCCACAGAGAAACGCTAGAGCTCTTTTAGTGTGACCATCAGGTTTTCAGTCACCTCCCTGACTAGGGCCCTTCTCCCTGATCGCTCAGTTGGGTCAAGCGGCCCGCTCTAGGAAGAGTCTTGTGGTTCCAATCTTTTCCATTTAAGGATGATGGAGGCCATTGTGCTCATTGGGACCTTCAATGCTGCAGAAAATTTTCTGTACCCTTCCCCATATCTATGCCTCCAAACAATCCTGTCTCGGAGGTCTACAGACAATTCCTTGGCCTTCATGCCTTGGTTTGTGCTCAGACATGCACTGTTAACTGTAGGACCTTATATAGACAGGTGTGTGCCTTTTCAAATCATGTCCAATCAACTGAATTTACCACAGGTGTACTCCAATCAAGTTGTAGAAACATCTCATGGATGATCAGTGGAAACAGGATGCACCTGAGCTCAATTTTGAGTGTCATGGTAAAAGCTGTGAATACTTATGTACATGGGGTTTTTTTATTTTTCGTTTTTATTTTATTTTAATAAATTTGCAAAGATTTCAAACAAACTTCTTTCACATTGTCATTATGGGGTATTGTTTGTAGAATTTTGAGGAAAATAATGAATTTAATACATTTTGGAATAAGACTGTAACATAAAAAAATGTGGAAAAAGTGAAGCGTTGTGAATACTTTCCGGATGTACTGTGCATATAAGTGGGTAAAGGCAAAACATTTCATTGGCTTGTCACTTGATCAATATCAGAAGATGATCTTTATGTCTCAGGGTGACAGTAGACACTCCTGGCCAACCATTTTCTCAGAACAATAGATTGACCCGATAGGATTTCTTAGACTAACTGCCATTGCTTTACCCACGATAAGTAAAAAAAGATTATTACTTATTGGAGTAACATGCAGCCATGGGAGAAGCATGTATATTCATGTACCAGTTGTTGGAAACAAAATGTTTTTTAATGGGGGCCAAATATCCAAAGACCAACCAAAGTCTATGGCTATGTTTAGGGTTATTTCGAAAAGGGAATTTCTTTGCCAATACTTTACATGTCATGCTGGAATGATTCTCTCCCATTTATGTGGACAAACCCCTTGTTCAGAATGTCCCCCCCCCTCTCCTCTTTCTAGGAGGGAGTCACATGTCTGTATAGATCCATACACAACAGTCATATCAAGCAATAGGCCAATTTATCTTCTTGGTCACACACTAGAAATACAAATACTTTGGCAGGTTACATAGTTGGCGAGGTTGAAAAAAGACAGTCCATCAAGTCCAACCTATGTGTGTGATTATATGTCAGTATTACATTGTATATCCCTGTATGTTGTGGTCGTTCAGGTGCTTATCTAATAGTTTTTTTAAATTATCGATGCTCCCCACTGAAACCACCGCCTGTGGAGAGAATTCCACATCCTTACCTCTCTTATATTAAAGAACCCTCTCTGTAGTTTAAGGTTAACCCGCTTTTCTTCTAATTTTAGTGAATAGCCGTGTGTCTTATTAAATTCCCTTTTGCGGAAAAGTTTTATCCCTATTGTGGGGTCACCAGTACGGTATTTGTACATTGAAATCATATCTCCTCTCAAGCGTCTCTTCTCCAGAGAGAATAAGTTCAGTGCTCATAACCTTTCCTCATAACTAATGTCCTCCAGTCCCTTTATTTGTTTTGTTGCCCTTCTCTGGACTCTCTATAGTTCTAGAACATCCTTCCTGAGGACTGGTGCCCAGAACTGGATGGCATACTCCAGGTGCGGCCGGACCAGAGTCTTGTATAGTAGGAGAATTATCGTTTTATCTTTGGAGTTAATTCCCTTTTTAATGCATGCCAATATTTTGTTTGCTTTGCTTGCAGCAGCTTGACATTGCATGCCATTGCTGAGCCTGTCATCTACTAGGACCCCCCCCCCAGGTCCCTTTCCATCCTAGATTCCCCCAGAGGTTCTTCCCCCAGTGAGTAGATTGCATTCATATTTTTGCCACCCAAATGTATTATTTTACATTTTCTACATTAAACCTTATTTGCCATGTCGTTGCCCACTCTATTCATTTGTTCAGCTCTTCTTGCAAGGTTTTCACATCCTGCAGAGAAGTTATTACCCTGCTTAGCTTAATATCGTCCGCAAATACAGAGATTGAGCTGTTTATCCCATCCTCCAGGTCTTTTATAAATAAATTAAATAGGATTGGTCCCAGGACAGAACCCTGGGGGACCCCACTTTCCACCCCGGACCATTCCGAGTACTCTACATATATCACTACTCTCTGAACTTGCCACTGTAGCCAGTTTTCAATCCATATACTCACCCTATGGTCCATGCCAACGGACCTTACTTTGTACAGTAAACATTTATGGGGAACTGTATCAAATGCTTTTGAATAATACAGATACACCACGTCTACGGGCCTTCCTTTATCTAGATGGCAGCTTACCTCCTCATAGAAGGTTAATAGATTGGTTTGGCAAGAACGATTCTTCATGAATCCATGCTGATTACTGCTAATGATACTGTTGTCATTACTAAAATCTTGTATATAGTCCCTTACCATCCCCTCCAAGAGCTTGCATACAGATGATGTTAGGCTAACTGGTCTGTAATTCCCAGGGATGTATTCTGGCCCTTTTTTAAATATTGGTGCTACATTGGCTTTTCTCCAATCAGCCGGTATCATTCCAGTCAGTAGACTGTTCGTAAAAACAAGGAACAATGGTCTGGAAATTACTTGACCGAGTTCCTTAAGGACTCTCGGGTGCAAGCCATCTGGTCCCAGTGACTTATTAATGTTAAGTTTTTCAAGTCTATTTCTAATTCTGTCCTCTGTTAGCCATGAGGGTGCTTCCTGTGATGTGTCATGAGGATAAACTTTGCAGTTTTGGTTACTGAAGCCCCCCGATTCCCCCGTGAAGACAGAGGAGAAGAATAAATTCAATACCTTCGCCATCTCTCCATCCTTATTAACCAGATTCCCTTCATCATTCTTTATGGGACCAATATGATCTGACCTCCCTTTCTTACTATTTAAGTACTTAAATAATTTCTTGGGATTTTTTTACTCTCCTCCACTATGTGCCTTTCGTGTTCTATCTTAGCCGCCCTGATTGCACCCTTACATTTCTTGTTGCCTTCTTTGTAAAGTTGGAATGCTGATGATGATCCCTCAGCCTTGTATTTTTTGAAGGCCTTCTCCTTTGCTTTTATATGCATTCTTACATTGGAGTTAAGCCACCCAGGACTTTTATTAGCTCTTTTAAATTAATTTCCCATTGGGATTCACTGGCTAATACCCTTATTTAATATGCTCTTAAAGCATACCCATTTTTCCTCCGTGTTCTTTGTTCCTAAGATTTTATCCCATTTAGTATCTTCTAGCAATGTCAGGGAAACATATTATACATTGAACACTAGATGGCAGCAAACAAGCTGTCAGGGAAACACTCAGCTGCTTAGTGCACGCATCACATGACTTCCTGGCTGTCTATAAAAGCTGTGCAAGTGCTCAGAGGAATTGCTGGTTTGTCTTCAGCTTCCTGTTGTGTTCTGCTTCCTGTTTCCTGCATCTGATTACCTGTTGTGAGCTGGATTGAACTTGACCATTCTGCTCTTCTCCTGCACCGACCTCTGGCTTGCCTACGGACTCTGCCTTGTCTCCAGTGTTTGACCCTCTGCCTGTGACCCGGACCTGTCTCCTGTCTCCAGTGCTTGACCTCCTGCCTGTGACCCGGACCAGCCTCTTGTCTCCAGTCCTTGACCCTTGGCCTGTACCCAGATCTGCCTTTGGACTCCTGTGTTTGATCCTCGGTCTGTTCTGGACTTTCTGGGGAACGCTTGTCCTGCTGGTCCTGCGACCCCCAGTCATCACACAGCT
This sequence comes from Rana muscosa, assembly GCA_029206835.1. Classification (NCBI taxonomy): domain Eukaryota; kingdom Metazoa; phylum Chordata; class Amphibia; order Anura; family Ranidae; genus Rana; species Rana muscosa. Next base: position 384,388,653 of record CM055127.1, read on the forward strand.
GCCCTTCTCTACAGAGGACCTCTATGCAAGTCTTCCTTCCGTGGTAGCATGTGCCTCTTCGTGCCATCCTCTCCCTGTCTCACCTCCAGGGGGCAGAGTGCGCCTAGTCGCAAGAGTGAACCGCTCTCGGCATCTCGGCCTCGGTAAGTACTCTCCTGACAAGCAAGGATCGTTGTTTAGGGAAGTTGGCTCTTTTGAAATTTGGTGTCTTTGTATTCCCCTTATGTTTACAAAGACACTGAATTTAAAGGTAAAGGTAAAACAGCCCCCTTGTATGTATTTCATCTGTATATTCAGCATTTTTGCCTGGAGTTCAGATTTAACATGCCAGTTGGGGGTACAGTAATTTTTACAAAGAGCAGTTATGAGGTGCAAGCTGCAAGAATTTAATGACAACCAATCAAAATTCATCTTTTAACTGGTCTGACTTCAATAAAGAGAAAGCTGATTGCCTGTACTCAATCATTTTATAATTATGCCCATGTGTCAGATTTCCACTAGGAGGGCAGTAGGAGAATGAACTAACATTATGCATACAGTTCCAGATAACCTATTATATATTTGTAAAATGTCAGATCACTCCAAACCTCCTAGACACATTTGGTTACTCTTACTTTCAACCCCTGTGAAACAGTTAAGAGAGGACAAATATCAAGTCACAACAGACAATTTAACATCAGAAGAAGTTAACAATGCTGGTTCTGAATCGCAAGAAATTTACCCAGAATACCATGGATTTTTAAGAGAACAAATGCGTCAGAAATAGATGAAACTGGTCTTAGAACTATGATTTAGCTTAAATTAGTTTTCATTACCTCAGTCAAGAATCAAAGACAGACGTCTACCACGGGTTCAACTTTCATTATGAGCTAAAGTAATCATCAGTTGTAATCCAAGCTGTTGTGCGTACTGCGCATTTCTAGGTATAAGTAACAGTTATGTCCACTGCGACACTCATGTAAGGTTCATGATGTCATTTTACAAATGGCATGCTGATTCAAGTAATTTTTTGTTTCATGGTTTTACCTTTTCAATGAAATTCTTTTTCAGCTCTTAACCCGTCACAGAGAAAGGACTGTTTTGATGGCCTGGCCAATCAAGACATTTATGAAAGATTTTATTCTCAAGTTCTTTCCATCATGCTGGAATATTTGGTCTTTTTCAGAAAAGTTTCCCAATAAAGTCGGCAGGTTTATTCATAGGAGGCTTGTTTGGGTAAAATTTAAGCTCTCTAGCTACGCGTGGAATTGTAAATACTGAGTTAATTTGCAATATGTTCCAGTTCTTATAGTGTTTCTTTTATTAAACAATGTGTCTATTGAAATGGAATGTTAAACATTTTTGGATACATTTTCTTTATTTATTTATGTAAATGTTTATGTAAATACAATCACTAAAATTTTATATAATCTTTAACATGTTAATATCAAAAGTCATTTTCAGTATTTTCAAATTTGCAGCTTTTATTAAAAGAAAACCTGATAACCCTGCCATGAGGGTTTAAGCTCATACTCTTCCTATTATAGAATGACAATGCACTGTCCCTGTCTATTAATTGCTCTTCTGTATTGCCACCTTGTAACATGCCCTCCAAATGAAGATTAACCTGTTGGTGCCGAGTGCATGCAAATATGCGGCCTCCCAGTGGCTGGGCCTTGGTGTCGAGTGGCCACATATTTGCGTACAATAGCGCCAACAAGAGCGCGCACCCTGCACACTCCAGGCACAGTGACTGGTGGCTCACGTAAAATTCCCAATTGTTGCTTGCGATCTGACGTTTTCAGATCATGTGACAGCCAACCACGGTGGTCACGTGGCCATAATCCCCGCCCCGACTCCCAACACAGGAACCTGCTTAAAGGCCTGGCGGCAGCCAGCGCCGACGGGTTACAAGCAATTGTGCCAAAGTACATTGCACATGCATGGTCCACTCTTGTCACCATTAAGAGACCCATCCTGAGAAATGACATATGTTGACTATGGATATTTTATATTTACATTTTCAACCTTTTACCTGTATATTCATAGCTGTTCCATTAAAGTCATTTAGGCTGGAATCAGACATGCTGGGGCTGTGGCTCACAGCAGGGGTTCTCTAATTCAGGTGAGAATCAGGTACGAATTTTTGCCTGAATTCGCACCTGAATCGGAACCAAAGACGCACAGGACCCTTTCCAAATGGGGATCGTGGCCGTCCCAAAGATGTGTGAAACGGCTCCATTGCGAACCATGCACACTCTCCTGTCATACGAATTGGATGCGGTGAAACCCGCATCCAATTTCAACTTGTGCTTTTTAGCTCTGTATGGCTTGGTTCACACTTATGCGAATTGGATGCGGGTTTCACCGCATCCAATTCGCATAAGTGTGAACCAAGCCTTACAGAGCTAAAAAGCACAAGTTGAAATTCTATACACAAGTAAATTTCTCAGTGCAATCTTTCTCATCTCTCTCATTCCTGCCTGTTCTCTCTAAGCCAGATATATGGATCTATGAAGTTTTAATCAGAGAGAGAGACTCTGAAGGCAAACAACGTCTGCTGTGCCTTTTATAGCTAGTGCCATGGGTGAACCCTGTATTAAATATTTATTTTCAAAATAAAGGTTATTTATATATACTGTATATGTATATGTATGTATATAAAAACATATGAATTCATATAAACATAACACGAAGGCACTATAGTTACTTCTGAATAAAGACATGAAGATTGTAATGCTAGTATGTATAGCATCTTTACATTGCAGCTAGGTTCGATGGAAATATTCCTCTCTTAACCACTTTAAACATTATTCCATGTTGATGAAGCTGCTGTCAAGCCCAGGCCTGTTTTAAAAGGGCAGTGGTGGTGGACTGAGCAGGATCAGTGCTGGAAAATTAAACAAAATATATATAACATAATAACATAAAAATATATATAACATAATAACATAAAATAACATAATTTTGTGTTTATTTTATGAGTGTTAAGTGCCGTTTAGTATTTCCACAATTACAGACCTGTAAAAACAGTACAGTCTAACCAGTTCATGCACAAACCTAGCTCATTCTTATTTTAGTACTTTCCTAATTAATTATGCAAACAGTATGTTGTGCCATTAAACGGCAAAAAGGGCTTGCTCAACTGAATACGTAATGAACTTTGAGTATTATTACTGCACTATTTAAAAAAAAAAAAAATATGATAACGCACAGCGTTATTTCAAAGTCAGCGGAGCACAATAATAATGAATGGGAAAAGGGAAAAAATAGCTGGGAGGAGAGACCATTTACATGACCTGTCAAAGTCACATGACTGGCTCACCTCCAATTACTCCCTGCTGCGTTAGGTAGAAGGAACTTTGAGGGGCAATTAATCCTCCATGCTGCGGCCGGCATGTCATGAATGGGTTGTAACCATAAAATGTGAGCCACAGTATGTGTAACCCAGCAGAATGTAATAACGAGTGCATAGCAGTATGAGCTCTCTGTATTTTGGGTAAATATATGGAGTTGTGTTAAGTATATAAATGTAACACTTAAAAAAATTACAGTATTTTTTTTCCTAAATTTTTTCCCACTTTATTCCAAATTAAACCCTACAAATTCCAAATAAAAATATGTATCCAGATCTGCTTCTTTCAAGTAAAGGAAAACATTTAAAAAGCATTTCCTTGAAACCTGCATAAAATGTTAGGACAGACTAAAAAAGGTAAAAAAAAAAAAAAATTGTGCAAAAACAAATACAAATAACAGTTTTGGTTGTAAAGTAGAATGGCCACTGTCCTGAAATAGTTAATGAAGTTTGAATAATAATAGTACAGTAGAGTGTTTGCTGTAGCTTTGAATAAAAGTTTACTTTTACAATACTAAATGGTTTTTGTAGTTAAATTGACTTCACTGCTGTATGCAGTAACAATCATATTTCAGCAGTTTATAGCATTCACAGGAAAAGATCATTGCCAATAAGTGTCTATGTATAGTGAAATTGGTGCATTCCATCTTACAATACCAAATAAGCCAGTTTACCTAATACTGAGCCCTTAGTAAACCTCTCCACTTTGGGGTGACTTCATAATGGCCACAACATACTGGCTGTTTAGGTTATAGGTTTATGCTTTACCCACATCCATCCTCTACACCAGTGTGTATGGTGTTGTATTTTGGTTGCTTGGTGACTATAACTTGTATGGCATAAGCCCCATGATTTATATCACAGGATGCTCTTTTGGTTCCTGGTTACTCAGATAAGCTTTTCAGTTTGACTGGTTCACCCCGGTGTCAGATATTGGGTCTCTCACATCTATTCTTTATTGGTACATACATATTTTTTATGTGTTTTTTTTATTGGTCTGCATTCACTTTACACATTGTTTATCTATTGGATAATAGCCATGTCTTGTAATGTTGTCCCTATGGCATGTTGTAGCCCTTATCTTACTTTGCTGTTACACTGATGTGTTAGCTTCAATACTCTCATCACTGTTAAGCCCTGTACACACGATCGGATTTCCTATGGTTTTTAAACCGATGGATTTTTCCATCGGAAAACCGATGAAGCTGACTTCCATCAGTCTTGCCTACACACCATCAGTCAAAAAACCGACCGTTCCAAACGCGGTGATGTAAAACACTCAGACGAGCCGAGAAAAATTAAGTTCAATGCTTCTGAGCATGCGTCGACTTGATTCTGAGCATGCGTGGGTTTTTTAACCGATGGACTTGCCCACAGACGATCGGAATTTGCTATCGGTTTTTTATCCATCGGAAAAATTTAAAACATGTTCTATTTTTTGACACTGATGGAAAAAAGACAGATGGGGCCCATACATGATCGGTTTGTCCGATGAAAAAAATCCATCGGACTGTTTTCATCGGTAAAAAACGATCGTGTGTACGCGGATTTAGTGTTAGTCACTGATCTAAAACTTATAAAGACATAAAGGATTCCTGACTTTCCTCTGACTATCATTTGCCTTGTGTTTTTTCTGGTCCTTTCACTTAAATTAGGAAAATCAGACATTGCCAGGCAACTAGCATTTTCAGAAGAAGGTCAGCAATTACAACCACATTATCTCTCTCGTGACAGGTAAACTTTAAATGTTAGGTGACCACAGTCCTGCTTCCACAGCCAGATTTATAGTGGAATTGCATCCCAGAAAGAAAGATTTTAGATGTTTTCCATGTGCTCATACTTTAGATTACTCAACAATTTTGATATTTTTATTGTATACAAAATTTGTTATCAGCTTTTGGGCAATTCAAAAATAAAAGCCGTCAGACATCCCCGTATGCTCTGCCTTCGCTCCTGTCCTGAAGCTGCCATGAGCTGCACTTGGCATAATCAGTGCTTACTATTACAAAAGGGTGCTACTATACTGTATGAAGGTCATGAGAACACAGTGGACTCTTAAAGTGTATGTAAACCCTCACATATACCTAGGGAAGTAAACAGCCTCAGATGATACACAGAGATTACCCTCCCTGGCGGTATGATTATTTCAGATTTTAGGTGCTGAAAGGTGTACCATTATTCTGCATGGAAATTTGGTGTTATGTATTGTAGGCCTGCAATTCTTAGGAATAACACACTTAAATCTGTCCAAACCAGAGTCTAGTAGACATCCGGGGTATGATAAAGTTTGAAACACAAAATCATAAATTATAATATAATAAATAACTATAAATAATTATAACAAATAATAATATAATAATAATAAAAATTATTTAATAATGTACCGTATTTATCGGCGTATAACACGCACCGGCGTATAACACGCACCCCAAGTTTAGGAGGGAATTTTAAGGAAAAAAACTTTTAGGAGGGAAATTCAAGGAAAAAAAACTTACATTTAAATGCAGCATGCAGCCTTGCCCAGTGTCCATCTGCAGCCTTGCCCAGTGTCCATCTGTCCATCTGCAGCCGTGCCCAGTGTCCATCTGTCCATCTGCAGCCGTGCCCAGTGTCCATCTGTCCATCTGCAGCCTTGCCCAGTGTCCATCTGTCCATCTGCAGCCGTGCCCAGTGTCCATCTGTAGCCTTGCCCAGTGTCCATCTGTCCATCTGCAGCCGTGCCCAGTGTCCATCTGTCCATCTGCAGCCGTGCCCAGTGTTCATCTGTCCATCTGCAGCCGTGCCCAGTGCCTTTGCGATCGTGTCAGTCCCGGCGGTTTTTAAAATTTGGAGCTGATTTCTGTGGAGAGGAGCGAGCGGGGCCGAGTGTACTTCGGCTGGACTCGGCTCCTCTCGCAGTTCCGCCCATCTCCACTGACTGCGCCGCTGACGGAGAAAGCCGAGTGTACTTCGCCTAGACTCGGCTCTGCTCACAGTCACAGGCAGGACTGCGAGAGGAGCCGAGACTAGGCGAAGTACACTCGGCTTTCTCCGTCAGCGGCGCAGTTAGAGATGGGCGGGACTGCGAGAGGAGCCGAGTAAAGCCGATTGTACTTCGGCTTTGGCTCCGCTCGCTCCTCTCGCTCGTTTTCAGCAGGGGAATTCGGAGTATCGGCGTATAACACGCACCCACGATTTTCCCCTGATTTTAAGGGGAAAAAAGTGCGTGTTATACGCCGATAAATACGGTAATCAAATCAAAAACACTGAAATTTGCTCAGTTGCAGAATTGTCGCTGTCATTAGATTTAGTGTTTGATGACGAATTTCCCCATAAATCGCTATTGCTCAATTCTGCAAGTGATTCTAATTTATTATCGTTTTCTAGCTGGTCTAAAACCACTTTTGACATAAAGGGACACTTTTTGGTTGCTATGGACAATCTCCAGTTTCCAGGCAGAAAAAACAGTATCTATAATATAAAACTGCATGCAGGGCCCTGGACAGAACACTGGGGACAAAGGGGGTGTGTAATTATTTTATACAGTACTGTAATCTGTAATATTACAGTGTAATGTATGTATATTGTGTTTTAACTTTTTTGAATTTGGCGCTGATCTCCGCCCCCGTTTGTCACAACGTCGCAGGGAACGGAGCTCGGCGGCACTCGGGCACTGTGTGAATCGAGCGTGGAGACAGCTAGCACACACAGCGGGGAGACATCGCAGGAGCCAGGGGACAAGGTAAGTTACTTTGCCTGGATACTGCGATGCGATCCAGAGTCTGGCTCGGGGGTTACCGCTAATGGTACTGAAATTTCACCCCGAGCCAGACTCGGAAATTCCGCTAGGCAGGTTAAACAAATCCTCCTACATAAGTTTTACATGTATATCTGCTGTGTTCTCCTTTCTACACCCTTTCAAATGTGCAGATCGTGTTAAAAAAATCTTCATTATTCAGCAGTACTTAGGGGTGGGTGGAGAGACTGTATTGTCACTGTGTGAGAGCTGATTGGAGGAAAGGGATACCCCCCACCCCCCCCCCCTCCACATAGGAAGAGGAATGAAGGAACGTGTAGAGCTGTAGTCTGAATAGACATAATCAGTGATTATCTCCCGCTAAGCTCCTTCCCTGACACAAATTTTTAGCTCATGTTATCCCATGTGTCTGAGAACTTGTCAGAATTGACTCTGCTGATAACAGAGGAATGGAACACCAGAGAGAAACAGCGCTTATAGCTTTGGAGAGAGACAAGTAAACACTACAGATATATGTGCTTAGATCAAATTTCATGAATGGATTTTACAACCACTTTAAAGAGAAAGGTAAAAATAAATTCACCTAGACCCTACTGCACAGCTACACTTTGATGGATTCGCGATTCAGACTCTATTCACACCTGTGCGTTTTATGTGCAATGTTGTTATGGTATATTATATAAAATACCTATTACTACATGTGTGGGGGAGTTCCCAGTAAAATAAAGTACATTACATAGGGATCAGCAGTAAGACATGTGCAATATGCACCTACAGTTGCACAACATGTGTACAACATACATACCAGCAAATGTCCAAAGCATAGATCCTACGCCACAATAAAACAAGGTCCTGCCCCTTCCTGTTAAGAATCAAAAACTATGGGGAAGGGCCAATTTAATTGAAGAGTGAATTTAACAAAATCGATTTGGAGTGGACTTTTAAGGAACAGATATCAGTACACAGATTATAACAATCATACACATTTTATTCAACAAATCTCATTAAAATCACATAAAAACAAGAGAATGGGTATCATAGTGATCATGATGCAATATAGGTGCAAGTTTCTCATGTATGTTCCAATGCGTTTCGAGATATTCTCTTCTTCAGGGAAACTGTCAATGGTAATGCTATGTTTCTGTTTACTTTTAGTGCATGTATTTTTCTCAGTTTCCCTGAAGAAGAGAATATCTCGAAATTTGTTGGAACATGAGAAACTTGCACCCAAATTGCATCATGAACACTATTATACCTGTTCACTTATGTGATTTTAATGAGATTTGTTGAGTAAAATTTGTATGATTTTTTTTAATCTGTGTACTGATATCTGTTCCTTAAAAGTCCCACTCAAAATCGATTTTGTTAAATACAGATTTTCACTCTCCAATTAAATCGGCCACTCCCCATAGTTTTCGATTCTTATCAGGAAGGGACAGGACCTTGTTTTACTGTGGCATAATGATTTTAATCTGATTTGTTGAATAAAATTTGGATTTTTTTAAAAATTTGTACTGATATCTGTGACTTTAAAGTCCTATTCCAAATTGATTTTGTTATGCTTCCAATTGGCGACATGGCATGATTTATCTTGGGGGGGGGGGGGGGTTGTCAAAATACTCAACGCTATTGTAGAGTGAATATCTATATCTGTTCTCTTTTACAGTAAAGCAAGGTACAGTATTTCCATACCGGGGCCCACATTTTATAGCCAATTTATAAAATGTGGGTCATAGCATGGAGCCTGTGATGCCCCACAGTTCTCGGTGCTGCATTGATAGGAGGAGAGCACCTTTAAAAAGGTCACATGACTGCGATCTCCTCCTCTGCGCCTAAGTGCATTTACAAAATGTATTTTTATTCTTCTTTTGTAACAGATCCGTCTGCCCCCTTTAGCTTTCACTTTCCTTGTCTAATGTATAGGCCTCTATAAATACAGAACCTATTTAGCTATTAAAAGTGTTTATTGCACTAAGCTCCTTAACTACAGCTAAATGATTATTTGGCTATTTAAACTCTACTACAAAAGAAGAGTCGTTGTAAAACCAAAGCATTAGTGGATGTAACCAACCTTTTTTTAAATTTTTTATTTATTTTTTGCATATTCTTTATGATTCGCGTAATCGGGGGCATTGCGAGGTATATCCTTACCTTACATATTTAAAGCGTATTTCCACTTTTGCAGCTATAACTGGCATATCACCTAATTTATATTTGTTACATGCTCTCATTTACATAGCATAACTTATTCTATTTTTTTAACTGCTTAATTTTTTTTTATTTTTACAAACAAATCTCTTTATTTGAGAAGAGCATGAGTAACACATAACAGCAGGTATACAACAAGGTATATGCATTTTCATGAAACAAAAGGGGACAATAACAATTTCCGTATTTATCATAGGAAATAAAAACAAAACACAAAACAAAAGAAAAACCAACATGACGACTGATAAATAGCTGTAGGGCTGGAGCAACAACTCGTGAAAAGAATTTGTAGGTTATATATCAAAATTGCCTCAGCATGATCAGAATAGCAACAAGAAATATTGTGTATAAAAAGCAAGACTTTGAGTGCCCCTATGGGTAGAAACGGTCCTAAACATGGTATATGGGAACAATTTGTGGTATTATTGGACATAGATACATTTTTTTAAATAGTGACATTATTAGACTCATCACAAGTGGAGGCATTTTCCAGCCAGTTATTCCATATTTTATGATATTTGGTCTATGGGCATGTAACACTTTCTTGTAGGGTAACGCTGCAATAACTGCAGCCATTCATTCTTGGACAGTGGGGGACAATGCCCTGAGCCACGCCCGGACAATTAGCACTCTGGCCGTAAATAGTGATTCTTGCCAAAAAAAATGCAATTACATTTGTCGCTAGCAGCTTACATTTTATCAGTATTCATTTAATCAATGAAAATAATTTCGTCATAGTTTTTGGCAGCTGCATGTTTTTAGTAATGAAAACTAAACAAAAATAAAACTAGAATTAAAGCGGAGGTTCTGCGGTGCATACTTTTTTTTTATTTTATATCCATTGTATGTAAAAACATTAGCAATGTATTTACTCACGTCTGCGGCTCTTTAAATCAATCCCGTCAGTTTTGCGGTTAAAAAAGAGTTTATAAAACTATTCCTGCTTTTGCCATTTTGCTTGTGGGCATCTTGAAGCCCACAAGCATATCCTTCCGGGTAGAGAAGAATTCCTCTCTCCCGGCATTCAGCGCTGATCTCGCGCATGCGCAGTGTTGACGGCGAGCAGCGCCGTCAACACTTCCCTGCATGCCCTTATCTAAAATGGCGGAATTAGATCCGCCCCCGTCACGTGACCAGCTAGACGAGTCACGTGACGATACAATTATCGTGAGATCTCGCTGGAAGGAGAGTAGATATTAGGAATCGGAAGCTGGGCAAGTTGCTCCCAGGAGCCACTGCGCTAATACGAGGTAGGAAAGGACACGCCTACTCCCGCGGGAGTAAATACCGGAAGAAGGATCATATAAACATTTATTTGCTAAACTACTTTGGAAAAAAAAAAAGGTTAGTGATCCGCTTATGTACATGCTAAGAGCAAGTAATGTATGTAAAGTCAAATATGTGGGTGAACCTCCGCTTTAAGTCAACTGACGAAAACGAAGACGAAATTAAATTCCAATTTTCATTTAGTCAACTAAAATCTCCGGTACATTTTAGTCGACTAAAATCGAATGGGTTTATTTAAATTGTAATGCATAATTTAAGCATTTCTCTAGAATTTCTAAACTCATTATATACTCCAGGAGTAAAAATCTAATAACATATTATTTATGGTATTAAGGTCTGAACATGTACTACAGACGCAGATTTAGCTGTTGAGATTTATAACGTCTTTATAAATAAAACCAAGTTTCATAAACAAATACAAATATTGCTTTTTGACAAACAGAATTGCAACGTTAAAATATAAAAAAAAAAAAGTTAAATTTATTGGCTGTAATGTCAGGCTACAAGTGGGGATAGGGAAGTAAATGGGAGTGAGGGAGTGCACAGAGCAGAGAACTAGATGGTCTGTGGAGGCTGTTTTTTTACACAGTGCTAAGCACTATTACCTTGGACTCACCACGTCACATCCAGACAGACATGAATCCGACAGAGGAGTTCCTCTTCTGTGGTTTGCAGGGCATTGTTCCAGAACTCCCAGGTAGCAGCCAGACAGAGGGAGCCTGTGTCTCTCAGCCAATACAGCTTGACAATATAGTCAGGGGGCTGGGGCTTTAACAGACAGGAGGAGCTCCGAGGAAAGTGGAAGTTCAGGTGGGTACTGGAGATTTTAGTCGACTAAAATGTACTGGAGATTTTAGTCAACTAAAATACCACTAAGACTAAATTCCGATTTAGTAAAAAGACTGACTAAAACTACCGGTAAATCTGAATTTGACGTCAAAATTAACAGTGCATTTTACTTTTCTGAAAACTCAAAATGGAAGTTTTCTACTGCTATGCAGAGGGGGCTGGGATGTTAATCTTTACTATAATTAACCTTGTCTGTACTGTGCTGGCAGATCTCATTACCACTTGTAAAATAGATTTGAACACTATCTGCTCTAAGAAAGATGTAACGATCTAGAATCTTGGCTTTTGCATTGTATGTTAATGAGGGGAAACTCAGTTGGGGAGAATTTCTCAAAACTGGGGCAGACAGAATCTGGTTCAGCTGTGCATGGCAACCAATTGGATCTTTTATTTTCAAAGCTCAACTGAACAAACTGAAGATAAAATCCAATCGGTGTGCTTCCAGTCTAGGGGCAGATTGAGGCTCCATGTACACTAGCAATTTGATAAGCTCCTAGAAGCTGTTATTAGCATTTTTTTCTTCTCCTACAAGTTAAACAGTGTTATCCTATGTGTCCATGGACACTACTTTAGGCTATTAGCGTTTTGAGCTTCAGCATCTAAGAGAATTGTTTTTGTAGAGTTTCCTGGAGCGTGTTTCCATCAGAAACGCTCCTAAATGCTACTTATAGCGTTTTTTCCCTTTTACTGCATAAACGCCAATAAAATGCTAATGCTCCTAAACCGCTGCTAAAACGCCACTACAAAAACCTATTTACCAGCGTTTTTCATCCAGTGATTTTTTCAGCCTTTTTTTTTAGCTTAGAAATGTGCATTGAGCCTGACATAGTGAAATTGTTCAGAATACCTTGGAGGCCTGCTCCAAAGAAACATCTAAATAAATAAGAAATATTTAAAAAAAATAGGGCTGTGGAAATTAACTATTAATTCCTCGATTAATCGATTAATTTTTTTGATCGATCAAAATTCTTTTGATCGGTACTCACCTCTCTGCTGGCTTCCGGTTATTCAGGGAGTTCCGTCGGAGATCCGGTGACGTCACGGACACCGGCGGGGCTTTCCGTGTCCATCTGAAGGGCTCCTTTGCTGTGCCTTCATATCTGCATGCCAGCGGGACCTTACTATCTGCCACACGCAAGGGCTGTTACACTTCCCTCTATCACTTCCCTCTATCAACATGGGATTCTACAGCCATCCACTGGGAGTTGTGATAGTTCCCTTCACGGGACATTTACATGCCGACGGACTGATGTTATCCCCTCCTCATCTGGATTCAACAGTGGTATCGTTGTACACATTTTTATACCAGTATCATACTTAGCTACATGTTTTCATGACTGCTTTTGCTACCCTTTGGTATTACTCGCACCATTTTTACAGTTTATGTAGCTACATCGATTTTATCTCCAGTGCAATATTTATTTTGTTACCTACTTGAAGACTATAAAGGTTTTAATTCTATTCTCATCGAGCGCTGCCTTTGTGTGTTTTTTGTATCCTGCTATCCATTTTTCCAGTGGTTGGTAGCTGCACTGGGAATCAGCCTTCAAGGAGATCAGCTAAAAGTAGTTGGATCTGTATATGCGTTATAATTAATCGAAATTAGTCGATTAATCGATTAAAAAAATAAAAAACGATTAATCGAACACCAAAATTTTAATCAGTAACAGCCCTAAAAAAAATACATATATTTTTTAGGTATGCTATGTGAATGGCAACACATAACAAACACATAGGAGTTGCTTTACTAAAGGCAAATAGACTGTGCACTTTGCAGGTGCAGTTGCACTCTCCAAGAGCATTTGTTTCAGAGCTTAGTAAATGAGGTGAAGCTCTGCTGACTTCCATCATCCTATCATGTGAATGCAAAAATGCTGTTTTTTTTTTCTTCCTTACATGTGATTGGGTATTCTTTGCACTGTGAACCTTCAGGTCATTTTATAAGCTCTGGAGCAAATGCCCTTGCAGAATGCACCTGCACTTGCAAAGTTCACAGTCTATTTGCCCTTAGCAAATCAACGCTATAGTGGGGTTTTCTCACGTTTAATGGCAAAAGTGAAACAACATTTTTAATCCTTAAGGGCTCTTTCACACGGAGGTCCGTTCAGGTCCGCCTGTCAGTTTTTTAGGCGGACCTGAAACGGATCCTCCATGCACCCCTATGGAAGCACGGATGTCAGCGGAGACATGTCCGCTGACATCCGCTCCGCCAAAGTGTGACGGAGGAAAACCCTATTTTTCCTTCCGTCGGCGGAGCGGATCGGATGACAACGGACTCTACGGTCCGTCGTCATCCGATTCCCCATAGAGGAGAGTGGCGCTCTGACAGGGCGGTCCCTGCACAGTGTGCGGGGACCGCCCAGTCATCCGTCGGCTCAGCGGGGATCAACGGAGCGATCCCCGCTGAGCAAGCGGAGCTTCACGGGGCGGATCTGCACGGATCCGCCCCGTGTGAAAGGGGCCAAAAGGATTTCCTCATTCCCATAGCAGAAACTTGGGAGATATGCTACGGAATCCATGTGTGTAAGTCTATGAAGTGTCTAAGGCCCCATGCACACGAGACGCTGTTATTTGCTGTTGAACGCGCGTTCAGAGGCAGTTGGACGCTTTTTTCAACTGCTCCTGAACCCATTCAATGTTATCCTATGTGTCCATGCACACACTCTCGTTTTTTGGCGTTTACAAGCAGTTGTGTTTAACCTCGTTTTTCCAGAAGCAAAAAAATGGGTTCAGACGCAAAAGTTTTCCACGTTTCAGACGCTAAACGCGGCTAAACGCGGCTAAACGCGGTACCGGCGTTTTGCCGCGTTTGCGTTTATAAGCGTTTTTAAAGGTGACCTATTTTTTAACATTAGAAATCTCAAAAATGATGGCAAATGATGAAAAACTATTAAAAAATATAAAAGAAAACTGTAATTGCTTGCATTGCATTGTGGACAATCCACGACTTGTGGCAGGTAACGTGGCAAGTGGACAATCCACAGCTTGTGGCAGGTAACGTGGCAAGTGGACAATCAACAACTTGTGCCAGGTGACGTGGCCAGTGGACAATCCACAACTTGTGGCAGGTGACGTGGCAGGTGACGTGGCCAGGTAACGTGGCCAGGTGACGTGGCAGGTGACGTGGCAAGTGGACAATCCACAACTTGTGGCAGGTGACGTAGCACGTGATGTGGCCTGGTGACGTGGCAAGTGGACAATCCACAACTTGTGGCAGGTGACGTGGCCAGGTGACGTGGCAGGTAACGTGGCCAGGTGACGTGGCAGGTAACGTGGCCAGGTTACGTGGCAAGTGGACAATCCACAACTTGTGGCAGGTGACGTGGCCAGGTGACGTGGCCAGGTGACGTGGCAGGTAACCTGGCCAGGTGACGTGGCAGGTAACCTGGCCAGGTGACGTGGCAGGTAACGTGGCCAGGTGACGTGGCAGGTAACGTGGCCAGGTGACGTGGCAGGTAACGTGGCCAGGTGACGTGGCCAGGTTACGTGGCAAGTGGACAATCCACAACTTGTGGCAGGTGACGTGGCCAGGTGACGTGGCCAGGTGACGTGGCAGGTGACGTGGCAAGTGGACAATCCACAACTTGTGGCAGGTGATGTGGCAAGTGATACGCTAAATACAAGTACACTGCTGCTGTCTCAGCTGCTGCTACTCACTCTGGTCTCACAAACTGGCTGAAATGGTTAGGCCTCATGCCCACGGGCGTTTTTTCAGCCGCGTTTTTGAGCGTTTTTTACAGCTTAAAAACGCCTGTCCATGTTAGTCTATAGCTTCATGCCCACCTAGGCGTTTTTGAGCTGTAAAGAGCATAGGCGTTTGTAAGCTGTAAAAAAAACCCAAGACCAGTGCGTTCCTCAGCGTCAGAATTAGGCAGAAAAAACCGCGAGCGTCAAAAAAACGCGCAAAAACGCGCACTAACGCGCAAAAAACGCGCGGTCGCGTTTCTAGCTCCGAACGTTTTTTTTTGTTTTTTTTTCAAAAAAATAAATAAAAAAATACAAATATTTACAATAACATGGACAGGCGTTTTTAAGCTGCAAAAAACGCAGCTGTAAAAACGCCAGTGGGCATGAGGCCTTATTCTGACGCTGAGGAACGCACTGGTCCTGGGTTTTTTTTACAGCTTAAAAACGTCTATGCTATTTGCAGCTCAAAAACCCCTAGGTGGGCATGAAGCTATAGACTAACATGGACAGGCGTTTTTAAGCTGTAAAAAACGCTCAAAAACGCGGCTGTAAAAACGTCCGTGGGCATGAGGCCTTACTGTTTTTTGAGCTTAGGGAGGGTCTATTATGAAACGCTTATAAACGCAAACGCGGTAAAACGCCGCTAAACGCGGCCGCAAACGCGGCAAAACGTGCGTTTATAAACGCCGGTTTCAGCGTTTAAAAACGTGTGTTCAGCAGAGTTTGCACCTGCGTCTCGTGTGCATGGGGCCTTAGCTTCCCATGAGAGGTAGCAATGACAATTTACCAGTATGTGCCACTACCAGTCACTGAAATGGCTCACATGCGTTTTCATGTTAAGTACATGCTAAGTTCCAAAAAGGTCTTGTATTTGTATACAGCTGTACTGCCAGGCAAATAACTGGCACACATAATTTTGGCCCTTGCTCCCCCTTTTCAAGTGAATTTTACTAATCACAACACTTTATTGTGAAGGTAAATAGATGCTGCGTTTAATCAATACCGCCATCCATTCTGATCCACACTTAAGGTAACTCAAGTCAACTGTAAATAGTTCAGTATGTGGATAATTACAGAGGAGGCTGCAATTTACTCACAGCTAATTCCCCTGACTTTGCTTCTAAAGGAAAAACTTATAGGATCTAAGCTCAACTTTCCAGAGCCTTTTAAGACCGAGGAAAGAAAAAAAAAAGAAAAAACAGAGCACAGTCTCCTTAGGTGGGTTTATGGTTTTGTAGTCCACATCTGGTCAGGTGCCGGGCTCACATAACTACTGCCCTGTAAGCATAATGGTTTAGAGATGTCAGAGGACAGGAAACCCAGTCCTGAAAGAAAACTGACATAAAGAAGAGTTTTCACATCTCTCCATCTATCCATTTAGAGCTCGTTCAAACCAGGTGCGATGAGCTGTGTTGATCTTCATTGATCACTGCAGGGCCAACGCAAGGATACTATTAAAACAATTGATCTCTTTGTTCCCTATTTACACCATACAAGTGTGTTGGTGCGTGTTACATTAAAATACAGCATGTGTGCATTTTTATTTAACGCAATACAGAAAACACATTACGACACATGAATCTGCACCACAAAGCTTGGTGGGAGCGTCACCTAAATGATACCAGTCGGCAGCAAAAGGTCCAGACTCCTCCTCCTTGTTTCTCACTTTTCACCTCTCTCCCCTTCATTCTGCTTCTCCTACAGCATAAAAACAGGAAGGGGAGTTGCAGAGGATTTCCTTACAGTACATCACCAGGAAAGAGGGTCAGCATGGGGCCACGCTGAGAAGGGCCAAGTTTAGGTTTGAACCTCGCCCTAGATCCAAGAAAGCGCTAATCCTGTCCTCCCTTTTTTTTTTTCGTTCTGTAGTGTTTTTTGTCTGTTTTTTTTTTACTTGTAACAGGTTTCTCATGTAGTTCATTAAGTTGAAGTATAAAGAGATAAGTGATACAACGAGCTCCCTTGTTAGGGTATACCATATTGCTCACGCCTCTAGTATCTTGAGACATTTTGTATACGGAAATGCTTATCTAATGTAAACTATATTTTGCCTTGAAAATTTGATATGTACAATTTTCAATAAAAATTATTGGAAAAGAACCTCGCCCTAAGTCTCCTAACCCCACCCTGCCATATCCAGCAGCATCCTTTATCAAGCATGTGCCCCTTATGCAGCTCCTGGAGTGGAAGAAAAAAATGTCCCCTAATCAACCCCATGCTGAGTATCTCAATGCCAGCTTGGCAAAACTGCTCTCTTTAGAGCTGCTCACATTCTAGCTCATACAGTCTGCCCTAATCTGTGTGTTTATAGCCTGTGCTGTACCAAAGTGGTAGGTATCCAACCACCATTTTGTTGCCCAGAAGGGCAATGCCAGCTTGGCAAAACTGCTCTCTTTAGAGCTGCTCACATTCTAGCTCATGGAGTCTGCCCTAATCTGTGTGTTTATAGCATATGCTGTACCAAAGTGGTAGGTATCCAACCACCATTTTGTTGCCCAGAAGGCCATCCCTGTTCCCCACCCGCTCCATCCCTGCGCTAAAGCCAAACTCAAGGCACAACAAAAAATACCCTTGCAGTTGAACCCATCTGCACAGCACATGCTTACCCTGTCACTTATAATGCAGGGTTAATAGCCCTGCATTATACACAAAGATGTCAATAAAGCATTTACAAACTGGCACTTCAGGAAGAAAAAGGACAGCACCAAAGAAGTTCAGAGTGGGGATAGGGTAAAAATAGTGTCTGTTCCTCTATCCCCCAGGTTTTTTTTAACCCTTGCCACTGATGTGGGCCTGCCACCTCTTCTGTATGACTACCAGTACCAGCTCCTGTTACCTCTGCTAGTCTGTCACTATTATTAGTTTCTGCCTCTCTTAGTTTACCTGCCACCATTACCAGCTTACCAGCTCCTGCCACCTCTGCTGCTATTTCATAATAAACACTGCCTTGTCTCTCCATCTTACATTGCAGTCTAATCAAGCTGCTTACATACTGTGCAGCGACTGTATGTGCAGCTATTGCCTCTGAAATAATATACCCACAATTTTATTACTGTACATGATTAAAACTGCCTTTTCTCTCTCTATTATATTGCAGTCTAACCAACCTACTTACATACTGTGCAGCTGCTGTACAACATTTCTCGATATTGTCTCTGAAATAATATTATATAAATAAGAAAAAACATTATTTCACAATAAAAACTGCCTTATCTTTCCCTCTTACTTTGCAGCCTAATCAAGTTCCTACATACTTTCCAGTGTCCTATATGTGTGGCTCATGTCTCTAAAATAATATATTCAAATTTTTATTTTAGGATAAAACTGTCTTAGCTGTAGTCTGTGGGGTTGTCATTTAGAAATGTTTTTATCTCTCTGCTCTGATATTTTTTTTAAAGCTTAGGAGAACACAGTGTGGTGCTGCAAAAAATGAAGCTCACAAACTATATTATGAAACTGCTACTGGCTGACTGGTATGAAATTGAGGGCTTTAGCTTTCATTTAGGAGTGCACTTTAGATGTGTCGTGGCTGCCAGTTCCACCATTCAATTCAGTGCTATTGCCACTGGATAAAAAAAATATGTTTCAGCCAGAATTACCTAAATAAAAAAATTTCCCCAATGTATTATGAATGATATGAGGCGTTAGAATGCTGCTGCTTTATTGTAGCCAAGCAATCATGCAAAAGTAAAAAAAATAATATTATAAATGCAAAAAAATTGCGATGCCAAAATATGGGAATTGTACTGATCTGTAACACCACATACAGGTTAAAAGGCATCTCACAAGCCTGTAACTTAAAGGATCATTTTTTTTTACATGTTGCCCTCAAAGTCACAATACAAGGAGGACCCCCTCATCACTGTACAGTATTTATTTTATTTTTTGCATTATTACATGTTTGTCATGCACTTTTTTTTATAATCCCTTGCCTATGAGCCATTTTAAAGATCCATCCCCATAGATCCAGACCCAACTTGCTTACAAGCAGAACACAGCCATGGGCGTCCGCTCCATAGGGCAAGGGGGGTCAATTGCCCCCCCCTGGAAGTCAGAGTGAAGACACACACTTGCCCCCTGTGTTGCAATAGCCGCCGCGGACTTTTTTGTTCTAAGTCTGCAGACTGCTGCTGGCCTGGGGGCTTGGGCTGCTCTCAGTCTTTTCCGACTATCCGTCCCTCCCTCCTCACCCCCGGCCCAAGCATCAGATTGGTTTAATATAACCGTGACCCTGACCCGGCTGTTCCGTGATTGGCTGCTGCCTCAGCCTGCCTCTGCCTGTGTAAATGTGCCTATGCCGATCCGACCGGCGCAGCGCCGGCTCCTCCCACAGGTGCGTGGCATGCAGTGGCCGAGACAAGAGACTGAATACGCTGCCAGTGCCTGCCCTATCGCTGAAGAACTACAGGTAACAGCAGTGCCTGTGCCACGACACCACTGTGTACATCTTTTTGTATTGCAATACATCTGTGTTGTGGGCGGCCATATTTTGATCTTGATGAAAACAACCTATACATACAGTATAGGCTGTTTTCATCAAGATCAAAATATGGCCACAACAGATGTATTGCAATATAGAAAGATGTACATTCTCTAGGCTATATTTATATGGACATGGAGTGAAGCGGAATTATCCTCAAGAACTATTTCACACTGCCAGCTGGCCGCGTTATCGGTAAAGCGCGCTAGTTTTAACAGCGCTTTACCATAGTCTTAGTGGCGCTATTCGGCCGCTGGGGGGGGGGGTTTAAAAAACATAGAAATTGCTAATCAGACAATGACAGCTTGATCCTTTTATTAAGCTTTTGCATCAGGTTTCTCAAACCTTTGCATGGCTGCGCTTTATGTCATAATGACTAAGCCCCTCCCCTTCATGACATTGTCAAAAAGGGGCCGAGCACGGATTACCTTAAAATGATGCCCCCCCTGAAAAAAGTTCAGCGGACGCCCATGAACACAGCCATTCAAATACTTTGTATATGTATGACAAACCTTTGCCTGTACACTGTAAAGCCACAGTGTGCGTCTTTTCAGACCTGGAAGCTCTGTCTGCTTTTAAGGAGTCCTTCATTTTAAAAAAAAATGTGTCTTCTGTGTGTCATTAGGGAGATTTCCCTTTATTTCTTGTCCGGTAGACTCAACGGTAAGTGAGAGGATATCTTTCCAATGTGGGGAAAGTGCCCATGTTAGAAGATTCTTACTTCCTGTTCATCTGACAATGGTTCTAACCCCTCGCCACCCTATCCCCATCTAAAAGTTACACTTTAAAGATTTACTTCCATTTTGATTCTTTGTAGTAATATAAATACAGTTTTTAATAAATTGGTGCAACATGCAGTAACCTATAGCAATCAATGAACAGTCTTCCATTAGTAAAACAACCATATAGTTATCATAAGGATTACTGTGAGCAAAGAGGACCTCTCAGTAATTGTAACAGTCTGCATAAAAATTCCTGTATTGTGACAATATACAGCATGCAATAGTATAATTTTTTTTTTAAAACTCTACCTTTTAGTACTAAGAAAGCAGTCCTTTTATTACTAAGAAAGCAGTCCTTTAGTCGCAGGCACATGATTGTGCCTAGGCTGCAACAATGTCATCAGTCTGCTGTAGACATGAGGAATCATTTCCTAGGTCCCCTCTACCCCAGTGATCAGACTGCAACATTGTAATAAAATGAGAGGCAGCAGCAGGGGACTGATCTGTGTCAAACATTTTGGAAGCCCTATTTGAACCAACTTCATCTTATTCACTTAGCTATGAGAACATTCACTTCGCTAAGTGAACAATCTCTATTCCTTTAGTAAACTAACCCCATTACTTTAATTATCATGATTACTGAGAATTAAGAGGTCCTTTCAGAAAGTTTAAAAGTCTCCAAAAAATCTCATGTCTTGTAAAAGATACAGCAACAGTATAATTGAAACACAAACTCTATGTTTTATCATTTAAAAAAAAATGTCCATGACCTCAAGGCACATGACTGTGCCCAGGTTAAAATAATGTCATCAGTCTGCTGCAGACAAAGGGAATAATTTTCTAAGTTCCTGTTTTCCCTGCAATCAGACTGCAATATTGTAAGTGAGAGACTGCAGAAGGGGGGTGATCAGTGGCAGACATTTAGATCCTTCTCTTCTTGGGTCCCCCGTCGGCGTTCCTGGCCCCTCCCTCGTATTGAGTGCCCCAGAGCAAGCAGCTTGCAATGGGGGCAACCAAGCAGGCTTGCTGTCGAACCACTGCTCTGCATGTCCATTCACACACAGAGCCATGGCTCAGCCCCGCCCCTCTCTTTTCTCATTGGCTCACTGACTGTGATTTACAGCAGTGGGAGCCAATGGTTCCTGTTTCTGTCTCAGCCAATGAAGAGGGAGAGTCCCCAGAGAGCCGATATTTGTGTGCACGCTAGATCCTGATGGGGCTCAGGTAAGTATTGGGGAGCTGGGAGGCTGCTACACACAGGTTTTTTGCCTTCATGCATAGTAAAAGACCTGGAGCCTTTATAATCACTAAAATTATATATATCTGAACCTTGCATCCTTATATATTTTAAACTTCCTGCAAGCTTATACTTCTGTTGATATAGATTTTGATGGGTGACCATGGGCATAATTGATAATCTGATTTTTTTTTTTCACGCTCCTGTGCCAGGTGTTTTATTAGCTGTTACTTTATTCAACTTTACAGGTGGTGTTCTATACTATTTAAGCCACAGTTGTAGAGAATTTACCATACTTTTTTATAAGTATATTGTGTATTGGGTGTCCCGCGTAGGGTGCCCACGTGTCCCGGATTGACCTTAATTCTGGGACAATACAATGTCCCGGAATGAAATTGAGGACCCAGCCACCCCTTACTAAATAATAACTACATTTCCGGAACTGGTTGCTATGGCCAGCGCTGCCTGCCGTCTTGCAACCAGTGACAATTTACTCTCAGATAGTGAGACCAGGAGTGAGGCCTGCGCCTAGTGCAGCACTGCTGTCCCCACCCACCTCGGCACCTCCTCCTTCTCCGGCACCCAGCGGCAAGCAGCAGGGACTGGTGTGATCTTCACTCTCCAGATAGTGACGCCACTCCTTTCCTTCTACGCACGTGGCTCATGCAGAGGGAGTGACAGCAGCACTGCAGCTGGTGGCAGGCTATGGGTGGCAAGCGGCACTGAATCTGGTGGCAAGTGACACATTCACCTGACCAATAACCCGCCGCCAAATTCCCCATCAACCCCGAGACTACATTTCCCCCAGCCCACCCTCATCTTTTTTTGGGGAAGGTGAGAGAGGGGGTGTGTCCCTGAATGGCAGTTTGGAAATGTGGTCACCCTAGTCCCGCGGCCCATTGTCTTTCAGAAGGATGTTGTGATTTTAATTTGTATGTTAAAGCAGTAGTAAACTTGTGGGGAAAAAAAACATTCTCCCTGCAAGGTAAAGACATAATGTGCTAGTATGCATCGCATACTAGCACAATAAGAAAGACTTACAGTACTTTGAAATGAAGCCCCCCCAGTGGGGAGCTGTCAGCACTGCAGAGGCTTCCATCTTTAATTGATCTGCCTTCTAAATTTGCAGGCTGCAGCCACTTGAATGGCCAAGCCACAATGATTTCACGCCCCAGCGCAGGCACGTGGGAGTTACTTCCATGGCACAGAGCTCTAAAGGAATGGCACATGCTGTTCCTTCAGAGAGCATGCACCAGTGACATAACCGGCTGATGTATGATAAAGAGTTGTGTAAGTTTCCCTTCCCCCAACTAAAGAACACTTTAGTTGGGGGAGGGGCTGTCTTTTATTTAGCTAGGAACAGGTGGTCCTGTGGTGCTCCAGGGGAGTTGTTAACCCGTTGTGTGCTGACAGAAAGTGGGCCAGGAAAAATAATATTCTGACCAATGAAATTAATGAATGCCCACATGCCTAATGAGCTTAAACACGCCTGATGACATGTGCAAAACACGATTTTAGGCAAGTTTTTTTAAGTTGCCTTCTTCCTGCCAGGAGCAAAGGTGTCCAAGGGAGGGGAAAAAAACGTCCAGTGTGCATGAGGCCTTAGAGGTTGCTACCCTTATCATTTAAGTCTCATGAGAGGAGGTTTTAGGGCTAAATGAACCAGGCTAAGTTTGGTATGTAGGAGGTTCAAAGAACCCATCAAAATTTCTGCTAAACCCAAACATAGAACTGAACCCCACTGAGGTCTATGCGAGCCAAATTGTGTTTATTTTTTATGGCCCTTTTCGAAGCCAAAATTGCAAGCTTTTGTTAGAGACAATTGAGTACTGTATGTCTATTACCAAATATGTTCATGACCACATTTTGTCAATTACATCACCCATATAAAAACGCTTATCTTTAAGAAAGGATGAGGGCTGCTCTCTAATGTCTCGTACACATGATTACGATTTCCGACAAGAAAACCAATTTTTTTTTTCAGCAGGAAAACGGCTGAAATGTGTCTTGCATACACACGGTCACACTAATCTAGGCTGAAATTCCGACCGTCAAGAATCCAGTGACATACAACACGTACGACGAGCCAAGATCAATGAAGTTCAATAGGCAGTTCGGCTCTTCTGCTTAATTCTGAGCATGAGCATTTTTTTGCGCGTCGTAATTGCATACAGATGAACGCGATTCGCGATGGGAATTTTTTCTGTCAGGAAAATTGAGATCCTGCTCTCAATCTTTTCTTGGCCGGAATTCTGACAGAAAAAGTGTGATGGAGCATACACATGGTCAGAATTTGCGACAAAAAGCTCACATCGCACTTTTCTCTTCGGGAATCGTGATCGTATGTACGAGGCATAAGACTAAGACTGGGAGGGAATATTGACATTGATGAACACAGAACAGAAATGGGAATTCTTCAAAAACTCTGAATGTGAACACACTGCAAAATATATTCCCATGGGCAATACGTTTAAAACGCAAAAAAAATTTAAAACTATGTGGCTGATTGCCAAAGTTAAAAAGGCTATAAATATTAGTAAAAGAGCTTTTAAAAAATATAAATATGAAGGAACACTACCATAGTTTAAATATAACAGAAAATGTAAAAAGGAAATCAAGGACGCAAAAATTGAAAACGAAGGACAGATTGCAAAAGATAGTAGGACAAACCCCTAAAAATTCTTCAAATATATTACCGTATTTATCGGCGTATAACACGCACTTTTTTCCCCTGAAAATCAGGGGAAAATCGTGGGTGCGTGTTATACGCCGATACTGACATCCCTGAGCTGTCTCCGCTGACTGTGAGCGGAGTGGAGCGAGATACACATAGCCGAATGTACTCGGCTATACTCGGCTTTTCTCGGCTCCGCTCACAGTCACGCCCAGTCCCGCCATTGGACCTGTGTTATGTCCATCATAGGGCGGGATTCGGCGTGACTGTGAGCGGAGCCGAGAAAAGCCGAGTATAGCCGAGTACACTCGGCTATGTGTATCTCGGCGGTGGCTCCACCCAGTCCCTGCGTCCCCTGCGTCCCCTGCATCCTCGGCGTTCTCGGCGGCGTCCGCACAGTCTCGGCGCCAATTTTAAAATGATGCACGGCGACACTGGGGCAAGGCTGCACGGCGACACTGGGGCAAGGCTGCACGGCGACTCTGGGGCAAGGCTGCACGGCGACTCTGGGGCAAGGCTGGAATGGACTCTGGGGCAAGGCTGCAATGGACACTGACAAGGCTGCACTGTGACAAGGCTGCAATGGACACTGACAAGGCTGCACTGGACACTGACAAGGCTGCACTGTGACAAGGCTGCAATGGACACTGACAAGGCTGCACTGTGACAAGGCTGCAATGGACACTGACAAGGCTGCACTGTGACAAGGCTGCAATGGACACTGACAAGGCTGCATTTAAATGTAAGTTATTTTTCCTTAAACTTCCCTGCTAAAAGTTTTTTTCCCTAAAATTTCCTCCTAAACTTGGGGTGCGTGTTATACGCCGGTGCGTGTTATACGCCGATAAATACGGTAATTGTAAAAAGGTCAGGTCTGAGCATGTAGGCTCTTTACAAAATAATCTAGAGTGGGTGACTGGGGACAAAGAGAAGGCAAATGTATTAAATACTTTCTTCAGATCTGCGTATACAATGGAGCATAGGAGAGTTCATGTGCATGATGGGAATGATATTGACATTGGCCTGCCTCTCCATAGGTTATCCCCTCTTCAGTCTATCATGAATGCTGCTGCCAGACTTATCCACCTTACCAGCCGCTCAGTGTCTGCCACCCCTCTCCTCCAATCCCTACACTGGCTCCCGATCACCCAGCGAATTAAATTCAAAATACTAACCACAACTTACAAAGCCATACACAACTCTGCCCCAAGCTACATCACCAATCTTGTCTCCAAACATATCCCAAACCGTCCTCTCCGCTCTTCTCAAGACCTCCTACTGTCAAGCTCTCTCATCTCCTCCTCCCATGCTCGTCTCCAGGATTTCTCCAGAGCCTCTCCCATCCTCTGGAACTCCCTACCTCAACCTGTCCGGCTATCCCCTACTCTTGCTACCTTCAGGCGATCCCTGAAAACTCATCTCTTCAGGGAAGCCTATCACGTCTCCAACTAATCTTTTACCACTTCCATCAGCTCATTCCCCACAGTTACAACCTTTTGTACCACCTGCCACACCTTATGAGATTGTAAGCTCTTCTGAGCAGGGCCCTCTTAATCCTCTTGTATTTTATTGTATTATAACTGTATTGTCTCCCTTTTATATTGTAAAGCGCTGCGTAAACTGTTGGCGCTATATAAATCCTATATAATAATAATAATAATATTGACACAGCCCCAAATGATCCACATTAGCTCAAAATTTATATGGTCCAGAAATATTTTGACAGAATAAAGGTAAATAAGGTAAATGAACCAGATGGCATACACCCACTGAACCTAAAATAACTGAGCTCTGTCATTTCAAAGCCATTGTATCTAATTTTTAGGAACTCTTTCATGACTGGAATAGTACCTCGGGATTGGCGTAAGGCCAATGTGGTGCCTTTTTTTTTTTAAACGGGATCAAAGTCTTTACCAAGTAACTATAAACCTGTTAGTTTAACTTCTATAGTTGGGAAGATACTAAAGAGTTTAATAAAAGACCACATAGATGAGATCTTGCTGGAAAAAAAAATAGACAGACAGCATGAGTTCATGAAAGACAGAAGTTGTCAGACAAATCTGATTTATTTTTATGAGGACGTAAGCAAGACCTTAGGGGTGGCTGTGGATTTTGCAAAACTTGGATTTTGCAAAAGCGCTTGACACAATTCCCCACACACGGCTAATGTGTAAGGTAAAGTCTACAGGCTTGGAAAGATCAGTTTGTAAATGGATAGAAAACTGCATAAAAGACAGAATTCAGAGAGTAGTGGTTATTTGATATTTACTCTGAATGGTCTCCAACATACAAGCCTAGCTCATTGCACTGTTTACTTGGGCAACTCTGTTGCAAATGAGGTTTAATGTTGATAAATGTAAAGTTATGCACTTGGGGCTATTAATAAGAATGCATCATACATACTAGTGGGAGTAAAACTGGGGAAATCCATAGTGGAGAAGGATCTGGGTGTTCTGGTAGATCATAAGCTTAATAATAGCATGCAATGCCAAGCTGCGGTTCTCAAAGCAAGCAAAATCCTTTCTTGTATTAAGAGAGGTATGGACTCCAGACAGAGAGGTATAATTTTGTCCGTGTACAAATCATTAGTAAGACCTCATCTGGAATATACAGTTCAGTTTTGGACACCATTTCACAAAAAGGATATAGGGGGGAACTGGAGAAAGTGCAGAGAAGGGCAACCAAACTGATAAGAGGCATGGAGGAGCTCAGCTATGAGGAAAGGTTAGAGACGCTGAATTTATTCTCTCTTGAGGAGATTAAGGGGGATATTATCAACATGTATAAATACATAAGTGGTCCATATAGTGAACTTGGTTTTGAGTTATTCACTTTAGGGTTATCACAGAGGACAAGAGGGCACTCTTTACGTCTGGAGGAAAAGAGATTTAATCTCCAAATATGGAAAGGTTTATTTGCAGTAAGAGCTGTGAATATGTGGAATAGACTCCCTCAGAGCTGTGAATATGTGGAATAGACTTTGTCAAGAGCTGGTTCTTGCCAGCTCAGTACAGGCATACCCCACTTTTAAGTACACAATGGGTTTTATTTACTAAAGCTGGAAAGCGCAAAATCTGTCTCACTTCTGCATAAAAACCAATGAGCTTCCAGGTTTTATTACCAGGCTTAATTGAACAAGCTGGGGTTAGAAGCTCATTGGTTTCTATGCAGAAATTAGCCTGATTTTGGGCTTTCCAGCTTTAGTAAATAAAACCCATTGTGTACTTAAAAGTGGGGTATGCCTGTAGATTGATTTAAAAAAAGGCCTGGATTCTTTCCTAAATGTACATAATATAACTGGATACTGTAATTTATAGGTAAAGATGATCCACTGAATGAATATCCAATTGCTTCTTGGGGGATCAGAAATTTTTTTTCCCCCTCTGGAGCAAATTGGATCATGCTTTGCTGTTTTTTTTTCGCCTTCCTCTGGATCAACTATGGGTACAGGATTGTGTATAAAACATTGTATGATATTTTTTTTTCTCCCTTTATTGGTTGAACTAGATGGACTTGTGTCTTTTTTCAACCAGACTAACTATGTAACTATGTAACCCAGGATCCCCGGCAGCTTGTTTTTCATACAGAAGTCAGCTGGGATTTTTCAATTGTGGTAGTAGTGGTGGAGGATAAAAATTGTAAGGCGTGGCAGGTTGTCAAGTCAACAGGTCATCGTGGTTGAGGTGGATGTACATCCATGACGTTGGATTTACATCAGGGACATAGTTTATTCTTTTTATGGGGTTTATTTACTATTAAATTTTTTTGTGAATGGATAACAATGGGTACCACATACCCCTTATTAATTTATCTAGGTGGGGAACGAATATCATAGGGGTCCAAAGGAGGCTTCCAGATTATGATAAGTTGCCCCTCCCTATAGACCACTGGGGATAGGATGTGGGGATGAGGCCTTTCTCCATCAGCATGTGGAAAAGGTGCCTTGTAAGGGGATAGGCTTTTCAAGGTACCTTTGCAATGTTGAACGTTGTCACTATTTGCCTGAGATCTTTTTTTAGACGCTATGCGAAGAATTATGGGTATTTAAAGTGGTTGTAAAGACAGGAGGTTGTTTACCTTAAGGCATTCTGTGCCTTAAGGTAAAACCTTCTGTGATCAGTACCCCCCCCCCTTCAGCTCCCCCTAAATACTTACCTGAGCCCAATCTTGATCCAGCACTCCTCACTAGACATTGGCTCCTGCTGCTATCAATTAAATCATGTGAGGAGGGAGTTAGGGGCGGGGCAAAGCCATGCTGTGTGTATCAATGAACACACATAGTCTGGCTCAGGAGTGAGCCCGCACGAGTGCCCCCATAGCAAGTGGCTTGCTATGGGGGTCACTTGGAAGGGAGGAGGAGCCAGGAGCAGAAAACATGAAGGGGAGGTTTGGGCTGCTCTGTGCAAAACCATTGCACAGAAAAGGTAACTATGACATGTTTAGTTTTAAAAAAAAAAACGTTATAATCACTTTAATACGAAGATAAAAATTTATTTAAAGAAGCTTCAAGACTCCTGGCGGAGCTGCATCATGTGGCTTTAAAGGGTTGGTGACCAAGTCATCAAGTAAGGGGAAGGTACACTCACCAAGGGTTTCTGTAATGACCAGCCTATAGAGTAAGCCATGGCCTGTAGCTGGGGGAATGTTTAGGTTGGTAAATATACAAAAGACTGCACTCTGTGCTACAAGTGTATATAACCATAAACCATATTGAATTATGGCGGCCTAAAAAGGACGAAATGTAATGTTCGGCTCAAATTTTTTACAAGACAGTCACAGAAACTTTGAATCCCAAATAAAATGCTTGTGCTTAAAAACTTGATGGAAGAATCCGTGTTCTATAAGTGCTCAGACAAGGTGCCCCCACATAGATGTAACCTCACCCCTCAGAATGGACCAACTATCTCTAGTGTGGTCAGATACGCATGTGGGGTAGCCCCTGTGGATCTCTTTAGGACTGGTGTTTCCTGGGGTAAGTGTTCCTCATATGGATAGATATGACAGAAAAAACTTCATTGCGCAAATATCGTTTAAAATTTTATTCCAAATAAAAACATATTGAGTCAACTCACACGTAAGGGTGCCTAAAAGCCTGGCACCCGGTGTGAATGGCAGGTAAGTTTATCCAGGAAATCTGCCCATAGGCAATGATGGACCGCTGTCGCGATCGTTGCTTGATTTCCGGAAACAAACGTTGGCGGAAGTATGTCGCGATGACGCGAATCAACCCCATAGTTTGGGTTTACATTGTTTGTTAGGTTATTTTAGATTATGGGTGTTATGTGTGTGTATTTCAGATTATTAATGATGATACTGCTATTGCACTTTGTATGTCATTAATAATGAACATATTAAAGTGCATATAATGACAGATCAGTGCTACCTTCGGGGTTCATTAGTTCCTGGTGAAACCTATATTGAGGAATATATGTAGGCTACAATTGCTTACCTTTACGTCCAAAAATGCTAGCTTCCTGCCTGTCAAGCTGATCTAGTTGGTTCAATGCTTTCTGTTAGGCTTGTGCAATTCGTTTCGTAACGAATCGAAATTCGTCCGAATTTAGCAACTTTCGGACATTCGGAAGCATTCGAATTTCCGAACAGAGCAATTACGAATAAAACCGAATCCGAAATAAATTATACCGCAAAATAGCGAATGCCCGAAGGTCTTCGGCATAATTCGTTATGAAAAAATTTACGAATGTACGAATCCATTCGAAGCACAATAACACTCACTCTGCTCTCTGCTTCTCCCTCACCATGCTGAACTCCCTCTCAAAATGGTGTACAGGGGCGGAGGCTATAGCCGCATGAAAAAACGAAAGTAAAATACGAGATTTCTAATCCATTCGAAGCACAATAACACTCACTCTGCTATGCTCTCTGCTTCTCCCTCACCGTGCTGAACCCTCTCAAAATGGTGTACAGGGGCGGAGCCTATAGCCGCATGTAAAAAACGAAAGTAAAATACGAGATTTCGAATCGTTACAAATAACCGCTATGTATTTAGAAAAGTACAAATCCATTCGAAGCACATTAGGCATAATAGGCAGCGTCGTTGTGAGAGAGACACGGAAAATTACGAATCAACGAACCGAAAAAAAGTTACGAAAGTAGGAGTTGTGTCCAGAATCAACGAAAAACAACGTACTCTACCGAAAGTACGAATTATAAAGCAACAAAAAATTCAACGAAAAATGTCGCTTGCAAAAATACGAATGAGTCCGAACACGAAAAATCCCGTCTAGCAAAATTACGAATGATTACGAATCAACAGGACCGGAAAGAAACGAACCGAAACGGAACGAATTTTTCCGTTGTGCACAAGTCTACTTTCTGTGTCACTGACCTAGAACAGGGAATCAGATCATAGTTTTTTTTTACTTCACCTGCCACATGCCTATTTCAAGTCAGTGAAGCAATAAGAACACAAGGCAGGTAATATGTATAGATTGTTTTCTGGATACATTTGGAATATACAAATTTTCAGAAAAAGTGTAACCAACAGTACTTATTATTGTAATGAACACTTACTCTGCTACAAAAGAAGAATAGAATTTCACTACTTCTCTAATAAAATAACAGAGTTTCAAAGGTTATATGCTAACATAATTTGCACCATGCTTAGATCCTGCAGATATTTGTATTATATTGTATCAACCAACAAAATGCATTTAAGAAACAATATTAGCTCATCCACCTTACCTACTTTGAGAAACCAAAAAAACAACATGAAATGTGTATGTAGACGGGGAAAACATTTCAAATGCACAATAGAATAATTTGAGCTACTTAATGATATGCCTCTTTTGGTAGCTTAAATGAGTGCTCTGTATCTCCGCTCACCGATGATCACAGGTAAAAAACTTATGAAAGAAAATTAAAATTACAGAGAGCTTACGGAATGCAATCACAAGGATAACAAGGAACCGGTTATAAGCCAGGAGCTATTTAAGCACTTTAAAGATAAATCTTCCCAGTATCCTCTGGTCTTGATTGATGCAAATTTCTTGTACTGCTCCTTCATTCAGCTAAGAACTGGGAGTTCTATGCCCACTTGTGCAGTGTTGTTAAACTTTTTGCTAAGATTCATAGAAATTATTTATGAATATATTGCCTGGCACCTCTGGGAATCCAGGAAAAAGGCTTTCAGAGAAGGTATTTATACAGAAGAGAGCGAATTTGGTCTTTTTGTTCCTGATATCATAAACCCCTGGAGACACTAAGCAACACTTTTGTCATAGAAATATTTCTCTAAAGGCTACATCATTGTGATCAATAAAGATGGAGTCAATGAAGTGGAGGAGATGGGGTATACAAAGTCTAGTCATTGCTATGTGCTTCATTCTCAAATGTGATGCTTTAAAGCAGGGGTAGGCAACCTCGGCCCTACAGCTATCGTGAAATTACAAATCCCATTGTCAAGATCTTGCAATGCCTCATGGGACTTGTAGTTTCAAAACAGCTGGAGGGCCAAGGTTGCCTACCCCTGCTTTAAAGAGGAAGTAAACCCTGGAAAAAAAAAAACCTGCAAAAGAAAGCCATAATGAGCTAGTATACTAGCTCATTATGAATGACTTACCTGAGATCGAAGCTCCCACAGCGGTCCTCAGTCACCTCCGCCGCTGCCGCCATCTTGCCTCGATGTCCCGTCACGGATGTCAATGTATCGCCGCTCCGGCGCTGTGATTGGTCAGAGCGGCGATGACATCACACGTATGCGCGCTTGGGCCGGCAAGAGCCTATTCAGAAAACCGGCAATGAAGCCGGCCCGCTAGTGCGCATGCGCGTGACGTCATTGGCGCATCGATATATAGTAAATATCTCCTTAACCATGTAGGTTAAGCAGATATTTCTTGCACCTACAGGTAAGCCTTAATCTAGGATTACCTGTAGGTGCAAGTTGTCTAAGTGGGTTTACAACCACTTTAAAGCCTCCTTCCAGGTGACTTTTGCAAAATGCAGTCCCAAACTTACTCGTCCTGGGAGTTTGAGTTTGAATCATAGACATCTAGGGGGTTTACACCTTCTAGACACAGTTTGAGAAGCAGACTGACAGGACTAGGGATGAGCAAATCTGCTGGGTTCAGTTCACTGCGTGTTCATCCAGTGTGAGCTCTGCCAAACCCAAAGTTAGCATCAAACCCTATTGAAGTCTATGAGAGGAAAAAAGACTACCAAAAGAAAGCTCTATCTGTGGGAAAAAAAAGGACATCAATTTTTGGGTACGGCGTCACACGACCGCACAGTTGAAAGTTAAGTTAACGCAGTTCCGTGTCGCAAAAAAAAGTGGCCTAGTCATTAAGGGGGTAAAACTGTCCGGGTCTGAAGTGGTTAATGAAAAATAAAAAAAATAAGAAAACCCCCAAAAAACGAAATAAATAAATAAACAAAATGGGCAGACTTGATGGACTACTCAGTCTTTTTCTGCCGTCACTTTTCTATGTTTCTATGTAGGTATTGAGAGCTGTATACAGTATATGAAAACATACATTATGGGTAAAGTGTACATATGTGTCCATAATGTTAGCCCATATCACTCTAAAGCCTTATACACACGATCGGATTTTCCGACAACAAATGTGTGATGGCAAGGTTTTGTTGGAAGATCCGACCGTTTGTATGCTCCATCGGACAACTGTTGTCGGAATTTCCAACAACAATTGTTTTATAGCATGCTTTAAAACTGTCCGACAACAAATGTGTCTTGTCGGATTATCCGATTGTGTGTACAAAAGTCCGTTGGAAAAAAATCCAAAGTACAAACACGCATGCTCCAAACCAATGCTAACCATAACACAACATTAGCAGAAGTTGCCCAAAGGGTGGCGCCAAAGAGCAGAAAAACCACGTTGTTTCGTGTTTGTTTGGCTGAAAAAGTTCTGACGTCTGTATGCAGAACAAGTTCACGGCCAATGCCCTTCGGACAAAACTCCGCGGCTTTGTCCGATGGAAATCCGATCGTGTGTACGAGGCATAAGAATATTTCTATATGTTGCCTACACAACCTAATAAATCAATATCTCATATACTGTATATTTTTCTCCCCTGTAGCATCCCTTTTCTGACCTTTGAGCCAAGATTTTACGATTTAGCTCACAGCAAATCATATCACATTGGAAAAACTCCCTTACCCCGACATATGGCTCCGATTATCTATAATTCTTTGCGGGCTCTGGTGTTTATCATATAAACAATATTGCAAGGAAAAACATTCAAATCACTAAATAAAACCAGCTACAGTATCACTTTAGTAAATATTTATCAATGTAGGAGCCATAAAGGGGATAAACCCTCCTGAAAAGTCTGTCTTTAATAGAACATTGAGAGAAATCCCCTTTGACCTTTATTTTAATATACAAACATTTAATCTGACTTATACAGCAAGGTAATCAAAGTAGGTGTTTTATATAATGAAATATGTGGCTTTAATTAGAGGCCAAATGAAGCACAGACTTATTCACAGGTTTTGATATAAACTTCCTAATTAAAGATTGCCGTTCTGTATCCTTTCTACAAGTGTATTAGGTGATAGAACTTTTAATGTGACTTGGTAATGTAAACAATACATGAAGTACAAGGGAAATAATAAAGTTTTGTGATGCTGAATGGGTAGAGCTTCAAGATTATATTTAATAATGTACAATGTTACTTTAGTGGCAATATACATCCAACGTTTATTGATTAATAATTTTATTGATTTTTATCATTGCTGCTTTGTACTACAATAACAAAATAATGTGACGTGTTAGGAGTGAAAATTATGTTTTGTATAAAAAATGGTAACAATCTGAATTTTTTTTGGTGTAGGTGGGTAGACTCACAGGAAACCTTAGAGAAGGGGTGTCCAACCTGCGGCCCAAGATGGCTATGAATGTGGCCCAACATTTAAACGTACTGTAAACTCACTTAAAAATTTTGATTTTCTTTTGGGGGGGGGTTAATTTGTTGTAAAAATGCATTTCCACTTAGCGAACAAATGGCGCGTAAGAAAAATGAACAGTGTCTCTTCACTGGACTTTTATATACACATCAAAACACATATTATAATTGATCCACATGATTACAAGTTCATTGATACATAAATTAAAATAACATCATAATAAAATCTGGTTACAATAAATATTAAACTGATCCATAATCTAGAATTTCATACACAGTTCCAGTGTATTTGTACATAATCCAACAACTCACGCGTTTCGCAAAATATGTTTAACCCTTTCCATACAGGGCTTTTTATACCACTTCCATACCGGGCCTATTCTGGCACTTCTCTCCTACATGTACAAATCATCATTCTTTTGCTAGAAAATTACTCAGAACCCACAAACATTATATATGTTTTTTTTTTTGCAGACACCATAGGGAATAAAATGACGGTCGTTGCAACTTTTTATCTTGCACGGTATTTGCGCAATCATTTTTCAAATGCCTTTTTTTTTTAAAAAGAAATGGTTTCATGAATTAAAAAATAACAAAACATTAAAGTTAGCCCAATTTTTTTGTAAAATATGAAAGCTTATGTTACGCTGAGTAAAAAGATACCTAACATGTCACGCTTTAAAATTGCGCACACTCATGGAATGGCGCCAAACTTTGGTACTTAAAAATCTCCATAGGCAACGCTTTGAAAATGTTTACAGGTTAACAGGTTAGAGTTACAGAGGAGGTCTAGTGCTAGAATTGTTGCACGCGCTCTAACGCACGCGGCGATACCTCACATATGTGGTTTGAACGGCGTTTACATATGTGGGCGGGACTTACGTGTGCGTTCGCTTCTGAGCGCGAGCTATTGGTGACAGGGGCGTTTTAAATTATTATTTTTTATTATTTTACTTATTTTTACTTTTTTTTTTTTACACTTTTTTTTTTGATCACTTTTATTCCTATTACAAGGAATGTAAACATCCCTTGTAATAGGAATGTGTGTGACAGGTCCTCTTTATGGAGAGATGCGGGGTCAATAAGACCCAACATCTCTCCTCCAGGCTGGAAAGCATGAGATTGTGAATTTTTTTTCACCGATCTCATACTTACTAGCCGCAATGGCGGCTTTGTTTACATCTGAAGACCCAGGTGTGACGTCATCACATCGCGCCCGGGCCCTTGACGGTCATAGAGATGACTGGTGACCATCTGGTCACCAGTCATCTCTATGCTCGTCACGTGAACCACCACCGGCGCCGGACTATTCTCTCCGGGTCCCCGATGGCACGGGCGAGCCCGGAGAAGCACCGGATGGCGGCGGGAGGGGGTGATGTCCCCTCCCGCCGCCTATAAGAACGATCAAGCGGCGCAACCGCCGCTATGATCGTTCTTATGGTGCGCAGAATTGCCGGCTAAAAACAAGGATATCTGAATGATGCCTCTAGCTGCAGGCATCATTCAGATATCCCCCCTCAAACCCAGGACGTCATATGACGTCCACCCGGAGGGAGAGAGGGTTCCTGCCGGCGTCATTTTACAATGACCCGGTATGGAAGTGGTTAAAGCATAACTCCATTTTTTTTTTTTTTAAACATTCCCCTCTGGGTGATCTATGTACATTACAAGGATTTTAAACAACTTTGTTGCAGATTCCTACCTTTTGTGTTTCTGAAGAAAACCCTGTGTGTTTGTCTGTGTCCATGTGGGAAAGTGAGTCTAATGGCAGTGGTTTCATAATTATCAATCAGCTGTGCACCTGCAGGGCTCTAATGAGGAAAGCTACAGGGCCTGCATCCCTTTAGACGTGATTTCCTATTGGGAGTATTTCACCAAAAATTCAATTTTTGTTTCAGGAGATTCCTGAAATCTGACTTGTGTCTTAGGGCAGACTTCTGGGAAAATTGGTGAGCCAATCACACAAGCAGGAAATTATGTTTCTGGTGGGCGTTCTGCACAATATACACATATTGCATTTTCAGAAAATTACAGAGCTGCAGATTAAAAAGGAAAGGTCATTTTTAATACCATTCAATTACAATATAACTTGTGTTGCAATTATATACGCTATATTATTTTTCTTTATTTGCTATTTTTTCCCCCCACAAATGACATGGCAGGGCTTGGGAATAATGGGCATCAGGGATTTCTATCCCGGGAACTGTGGTTATATACCCCATATGGACCAAAGGGACAGGTGAGAGCAGATACAATGTTGGAAAGACATGAGTTCATATACTTCATAGTAGCACAGGGGCTGTGATCCAAAGTATAGTCCATAAGGTCTGGTACAATTTCTTCCCAAAAAAAATGAAGCACACGAATGGCAAAATTAGAACCAAAATATCTGATGAGAACTTCATTGAGAATTGCTAATACATCATTGGAACTAAATATTGTTTATCAAAATCAGTCTCAAATATCACATTAGTTTTGACTTTCATAATAAAAAATATTACAAAAAAATTAAGTTTTATTCCTCAGTATATTATCTATATCAGTGATTGTGATTATTATCTATAAACAGTGATTGTGATACTAAAGTCTCGTTTTTTTTTTTCTTTAAAAATAACAAACATGTTATATTTACCTGTTCTGTGAAATGGTTTTGCACAGGGCAGCCCGGATGCTTTTTTTCTCAGGTCCCTCTTCAGGTGCTCCTGGTCCCTCCCTCCTGTCTAGTGCCCCCACAGCAAGCAGCTTGCTATGGTGGCACCTGAGCCGAGCCGCAGCTCCCT
This sequence comes from Rana muscosa, assembly GCA_029206835.1. Classification (NCBI taxonomy): domain Eukaryota; kingdom Metazoa; phylum Chordata; class Amphibia; order Anura; family Ranidae; genus Rana; species Rana muscosa. The sequence goes on from CM055127.1 coordinate 384,425,529, forward strand.
GTGTCCATTCAGACACAGAGCCGTGGTTTAGCCCCACCCCCTCTCGTCTGATTGGCTAACTGACTTTGATTGCCAGCAGTGGGTGCCAATGGCACGGCTGCTGTCTCAGCCAATTTAGGAGGGAGATTCCCGGACAGCCGAGGCACTCGTGTACATCGCTGGATAGAGATGGGGCTCAGGTAAGTATTAGAGGGGCTGCTGCACACAGAAAATGTATCCTTTTGCATAGAATGCATTAAGATAAAAAAAACCTCTGCCTCTACAACCACTTTAAAGTAATTGTACACCCTGTACAACCACTTTTATCTACAGGTAAGCCTATATTAGGGCATACCTGGAGGTGCTGGAAATATCTCCTAAACCTCCACGGTTTAGGAGATATTTACAAGAAAGCCATGCGCTGATGTCTATGGCGCATGCACATTTTAGAAAGGGCAGATCGTGACGTTTATAAAAGTGTCATGCCATGACTGGCGGCTCCGGTGCGTGGGAGTGACGTCACACGACTCTGGCCAGTCACAAAGCCGGAGTTCGTGGCCCCGGAAGGAAATGGGGTGAAGATGGACGCTCGCTGCTATTGGGGACAGCGGTGACATCGCAGGCTTCGGTTTGAGGTAAGTGATACATAATGGGCTACTATGCGATGCATAGTAGCCCATTATGCTTTACCTTTGCAGGGAAATAAAGAGGAAGTAAAACCCATCAGGGTTTACTTCCTCTTTAACTTGTGCTCTGCCTGACTTTTTCGGTTAATCAGCTATCCTTATTGTTAGTGTATTTTATGGGTGGCCCAAGACAATTCCTTTTCTGCCAATGTGGCCCAGGAAAGTTAAATGGTTGGACACCCCTGCCTTAGAGAGTACATAAGATTCAGTCTGCGTTGTGACCTAACAGGATGGGTGGTATGTTCTTATTGGTGGATACTGAAAGTGAATTCATATACCCTGAATCTGGGGAGAGGCTGTTGACAGATGTATACCATAGATTTTAGAAACCTGGGATTTATAGATAGGATCAAACATTAGGAAGGATGCATTGTTAGAATAAGGTTTTATTTATTGGTTGTTAATTTAAACAATGCTGTACATACATAACCAGTGGATGCATAGTTTATACAGATGTCAATATAACATAAGATATAGGTTACACTGGGTGCGCTGCTGACGAAACCTGTAAAATGTCTTTCTGATATATTGTTATTGATCTAAGTGTAGACATTGTAAAGACATGATGTGATGCAATTTTTTGTATTTGTTTGTATGACAAATAAAACATTTCTAAAAAGAAAAAAAAAAGGAACTAAAAATAATAAAATAAAGTAAATAGGGGTAAATGGACCACTGAAAATGTTTCCTAATGTATTCATGAATGCCTACCCATTGCTCTCATAAAACCATTATTTGGTTTCTTGCTCCGCTTTCTTGGAGTTAGATTATTCAATTTAGTCATTAAAGCGGAGTTCCACCCAGATTACCAACTTTATATTATCCCCTTCAGCACACTGTCGACATGTTCACTTGACAAATCTTTTTTTTTTTCTCTCTGTAAATACCTTATTATTGCTGTTTCCAGATTGACTTCCGGGACTTGACTCCCACTGGAGTAGGCGTTGCTACTGTTTTCCCCCGACACCACAATGACTCTTGGGAGCTTAGTGTCATGCTTCCCAAGAGTCATTGCGGAACGCCGTACTAGAATTTCCATCACAACGGGGCGTGAACATTCAATGACGCCGCCCGTTGTGATGGCAACCATCAGCATACAGGAAATCATTGCTTGTGGGCTTCAACATGCCCACAAGCAAAATGGGAACTGCTGTGCTCGCATTTTCAAAGTTCTTCTTTTGCCGGAAAACGGACATGGGATATTTCATGACATCAAACGAGTGAGTATTTATTTATAATGCGAAAACCTATTGAATACCAGAAAAAAAAAAGAATTATTTGCCGCAGAACCTCCGCTTTAAACAACATTGGAATCCTTTCACAGAGGGTCACATCTACATCTGGAATAGCTGCAGCAGGAGGACAGTACTGGTAAATGTGGTTGGGAAATGCCATCTCTGTAGTCGCAGAGATATCCAAAGCCAACATATGAGTCTATGCTACACTTCAAATATTAAAAAACATACACCTCACTGCCCCTCTGCCAGACCTCACACAGACACCAGCCTGCACGGCAAAATGCTGTGTTTTAGTGTGTGGGCTAGTATGAACAAGCCTCTAAAATTGTCAGCAAGCATGTACAATTGGTACATTATGTTTGGGGATGTGTTGGTTTGTAATATAAAATGTGGTTCTAACTCCAATAAAACTAAAACTCCTCCCCTGCAGTGGGGCTGCACTGCAAGGGTAATTACTTGCTTATGTCTAGGGGACGGTAAAGGCATTTTACTTACCAGACCCTCTGTTCTGATGGAAGGCATATTTTCCCTGTGCTTCAGCAATGGATTGTCTCTTGTCCTTACAACCAGTGTAGGGCTATGGACCTTGCATCAGTCTTGATAACCTCAGAGAACCTTAAACTGCTGGGGTGGGGGCAGCGTGGAGGAGCCTGCAGGAGCAGAGGACCAGGTAAGCAAAAAGTGCAGAGTGAGGAGTTTTCGTTTTCCTATAGTTTAAGGTGGTTACAAAGCTTATTGCACAGAGTAAATCCTCTTTTGGAGTCCACCGCTGGCGCTCTCCATTCATTCTTTGCTGTATGTGCTCCCATAGCAAGCCCTGTGCTATGGGGCACACGTATAGGCGTGCACCAGAGCCAGGCAGTGTGCGTCCATAGACACATACAGCGTGGCTTGGCCACGCCCTCAGTTTCTCCTCAAAGAGCCAATTGCTGCTGCTGCCTGGTTTCTCCTGTGAAATCAGGAAGGGAAGAGAGAAGGCCTGCTGCTGACAGACTCAGGTAGGTGTTGGGGGGGGGGGGCATAGGGGGGACATAAGAGGAACAGTTGGTTGGGAGTTTTTTACCTTAATGCAAGGATTGTAGGCACTTGCATAATAAACTAACATGTTCTGTATGTCTCACTTCCCTTACTTTAAACCAAAAGCTCTTTTGGGCTCCAGTTATTTTATTGTTTTTGTAGCCATAAACGTCCCAATCACATGCCTTACCCAATGTATGATACAACACATTAAAGTGGAGTTCCACCCTAAAAAAAAAACAAATTCACAAAAAACCTGCAAAAAAAAAAAAAAATCGAAAAAATAAATAAAAAATGTACTCACCAGAAATACCGGTTGTTATGCGGAAGTCCCTAATCTGCCTCTTCCTTATCCGCGGCTGGTCTTCTTCCACATCCTCCTTGCCTTGTCTTCTGGTGAATGGGGCGCGCTGCCTTCTGGGAATGGTGTGTATCAAAGAGAGCAAGCCGCCCATTCAGAAAACAATGCGAGACTCGCGCATGCACAGTAGGAAACGGGCAGTGAAGCCGCACGGCTTCACTGCCTTTTTCCCTTACTGAGGATGGCGGCGCCGGGAGCTGCCAGGATCGAGGGATCGGCCTCGGGGGGGCTGACATCGCGGGCGAGTAGGACAGGTAAGTGTCCTTATTAAAAGTCACCAGCTACAGTGTTTGTAGCTGCTGACTTTAAAAAAAAATAAAAAAATCGGGGGTGGAACCCCCCTTTAAGCAAGAATCTGGTCTTTCAAGGCTAGCCTAGGGGCAATAATGAGTGCCTCTTATTACTATCTATCATAACAGAGATTCTCCAGCTTGTTGAAAACATTGAGGTTGATTTACTAAAAAAAAGCAGAGGCTGTTCATCTAGCAGAGTGTGGGGTTGATTTACTAAAACTGGAGCACTTACAATTTGGTGCAGCTGAGCATGATAGCCAATCAGCTTCTAACTTCAGCTTGTTCAAAAAAACTTGGAAGTTGATTGATTTCTATACACAGCTGGACCAGATTTTGCACTCTCGAGTTTTAGTAAATCAACTCCTGTATGTTCACTTTGCAAAGTGAATGTTAGAAAAAACAGGTGTACACTTTGAGATATCAATCATCTACAAAGGAAAAACAGTATTTTACCTATCACTTTACTGCGTTTTTAAACATAATTTCACCTTATTCACTAACATCTTCTTTGCAAAGTCAACAGTCTCTACTTCTTCAGTCAATCAACTGTGTGTGACCTGTCCAATTCTTATCATTATAAAAAGGAAGGAAGGTTTTATTCATGTATGTAATGCCTGGTACACACGATGAGATTATTGGACGATTGACTGTCAGTTTTTAATTTTTGCCTGCTAGTCTCATAAGGAAAATTAAGAGTTTATAAAGTGCCGAAAATTCTCATGCGACAGAATGTATTTTCAAAACGACAACTGTACTAATTAAATGAAAAAAATGTTGTGCTTGTTTTATCAGATAATATCGTATGAAATATCGCGATTGGCTCTCGAACGCCGTGTACTAACGATCAGATTATCGTACGAATGCTACGAAAGTTGTATTTTTCCGATCGTGTGTATGGCCATAAAACTTCCATTGGTAAGACTTGTGATATAACAGTAGGGGGTTCAAGTGCTACAGATGACCAGGGAGACATCTATTCTCATTAAATTTTCCGGTACATTTCTGTTTACCGTAATCACAATAAATCATGGCCTTCTCACTGTTAATGCATTATACAATAAACAGGTAAGTGACATAGTAAGCTGCAAAGCAGAAATAGAAAATAGTGGTGTCTCCATTCCAACTATACAGCATGGCAGGGCCATGTGAATTCTAAAACTGGCTGAACAGAATTACAAATCTTGAGGGAAGTTAAACAATTCACATATACAGTATGTATTTCAGGTGAATATTTATCTTCCGTTGAAGGTGATCTATGATCACATCATAGACTTTCATTTTTATAACATCAGCGTTGTAATAGCAATACAAAAAAATCATATTTTTGGTACACCAATATAAGCTTACTTGAAAAATCTCTGGTTCTATGTCAATTACACTATACTTACTATAGTCTGGACTGGGTGACTATAGAGACCCGAGCATGCTCCCCAATGCCAATAGACTTGGTCCTTTGGATCCTCTCACAATATCGCAAGGGCATTCTGTGCCCCACGCTTTCCCATTCCATTAGCCTTTGGGAATCGACTTGTAGACGATGGCCTCTCTGCCCACCCCACACTCATGTAGCTCCACTTTTCAATAACCCTCAATTTCCCCCAGGTATGTCACCTGCTGATTTTAGCTGGTGGACAAACAAGGGACTTTATCACATAGGACACTTCCTTGGTCATTCAGGGATGCGCCCCCCCCTTGTATTTTGTGCAGGATTTGGAGATGCCCCCCTCTGAGAATTTCCATCTACAACAAATACAAAATCCTGATCTTACAGTTTGAACACAGTTCGAAAATAGATATATACAGAAGACTCTCTAGCGGGGTTGTATCGCCATGTTGTACAAATCTTTTGTCTCCCCTTCTTCAAAACTCCCCTATCAAATTGCTTGAGAGAGGGACTTAGGCATAGCTCCTGAGGTGGAGGATTGGCGATCCTGGACTACACGTATACACAAGGGCATTATAAATGTTGCCCTGATTGAGGCAGGGTACAAGGTGCTCGCGAAATGATACTTAGTGCCAGATCGCCTCTCCAAGATGTACCCAGGATTCGTCACCCTCCTGCTTTAGAGGTTGTGGCTAGGTGGGTTCCTCTCTCCATCTTTGGTGGACCTGCCCCAAAGTCTGTCATTTCTGGATACGGCCCATTCTTTAATCTATTCGGTCACTATGGTTAACATTACAGAAGACCCTCGGATCGCACTACTCAACAAACCTGTGGAAAATATCCCGAGATCCACCCAGACTCGAATATACTGTATTACATGTTCTTGGCAGCTAAAATAGCTATCACTACTGCTTGGAAAAGCTCTGTGATTGACTAAGCCTTAATGAAGCGAAAGCTTACCGGGATCATGCTACATGAAAAACTTGTCAGTGTCCTGCAGAAAAAAACAATCCATATTTGAAAAGGTGTGGACTCCCTGGCTTTCTTATCTACAGGTACCGGACATCTAAGGTAGGCATCGGATTGGTGGTCGGATGGACTTCTGGATACTCATTCTTCTACTTTTCCCTTTGTTTTCTTTCTTTCTTTTTTCTTTACTCATTTTCTCTATTCCCTTTTTGCCATTTTTTTTCTGATGTACTTTTGGTCTTTAATTGGACCTTTATTCTTAATTTAAGGTTACTGGTGAGGTTTTGCATATTACAAATTACCTTAAAAATTGGATGTTGATATCTTTGTCCTTCTTCTTTTTTTTTTTTTTTTTTGCTGTTATCTGAATAGAGATAAATGTTTGGTACCATAGTGGTTTCTATTGGTCGATCACTTGGATATAGCTTCTCATGCCTACCTATGGACTTTCCATGGGTTCATAGCGAACCCCTTATCTTCCATCTGTTATTGTCACCAATTTCCCTTATTGTATACTGACTATGATGACAGTTATATTTTGTACTTGATTGTGCTACTCAACAATGTTTTTTTACTGTTATTTTAAATCTTAATAAAAAGGTTGACACAGAAACATCTCCTGTTAAAAGTTCTGCCTGTCTGCTGGTCATCTCCTTTCACATCATCCCAGGATTCCTCGCCTCCTCTGTTGTTTACATTCAGTTTCCAAGGACCACATATCCCATAGTACCTTGCTGCCTGCAAGCACTGACTCTGCCTCCTGAAACTCCTCCTCTCAGCACCTTCGTAGATCAGAAGGCAGGCTCTGTGAAATGTGTGACAGAGCAGTGCCTAGTCACAGGACATAGTAAATATGTGGCACAGAATTCAAGGAAATACATGTGTATAGATCTTCACAAAGTAAGTTTAAAACTTTAAGATCAATCAGATTGATCAGAGTAGTGTGAAAATGAATATTTGATTTTAAGTTTTGATCATAGACACAATTTATTTGTTATTGCCAGGGCTTTTTTTTCTGCCAGAAAGAGGCGGAACGCAGTTCTGGCACCTATGTCAGCCCTCTCTGCTCCGACATGTCACATTACACAATAGCCAGTAGAGGAAGTTTTCTGCACAACTTACTTCCTCTACCGGCTTCTCTGTGCTAGCCCATGTGAGTCCAGTGTTCCGTCAGATATGGTGACCCCTCGATCAGGTCGGGTCACAGCAATGCAGCTGCTTGTGGCCATCCAAGAGGCAGCTTCCATACCTGCTTGCCGCCTCTACAGCTACTCTGACAGTACCGGTGGGTGGAGCTCTCAGATCGTCACTTTACTGTGACGAGTTTGAAAGAAAAGACCCCGCGCATACCATACAGCAGTGGCTGATTTCCAGAGGAGGAGGTAAGAGGGCTGTGAAAGGGGGAGGGGAAGAGCTTTTGGACAGTGAACATGGACAGAGAGAATGGTGAAAGTGAGGTTTTGGGGAATTTGTACATGGGAGAACTGGGAGGGGGGGTTATTCTGTGCAATGAAGATGAAGAGAGCTGGAGGGAAATTTTTAGCAGAGAGGAGAGCTGGGGGGTTAGTAAGGACTAGGGAGGAGAACTGGGGGTTGGGAATTAAGCAGAGAGGGAAGCTGGGGAGGGGGCTTTGCAGAGGGGAGAACTGGGAAAGTGTGTGGTGAGGGGGGATTTATGCAGATAGGGGAGCTGGAGGCAAATTAAGCAGAGAGGAGAGCAGGATGGGGGAGATTTGTGCAGAGAGGAGAGCTGGGAAAGGGGGAGATTTGTGAAGAGAGGAGAAATGGTAAAGGGGGAGATTTGTGCTGAGAGGAGAGCTGGGAAAGGGGGAGATTTGTGCAGAGGAGAGCTGGGAAAATGGGAAATTTGTGCAGAGAGGAGAGCTGGGAAGGTGGGAGATTTGTGCAGAGAGGAGAGCTGAGAAAGGGGGGATTTGTGCAGAGGAGAGTTGGGAAAGGGGGAGATTTGTGCAGAGAGGAGAGCTGGGAAAGGGGGAGATTTGTGCAAAGAGGAGAGCTGGGAAAGGAGGAGATTTGTGCAGAGAGGAGAGCTGGGAAAGGGGGAGATTTGTGCAGAGAGGAGAGCTGGGAAAGGGGGAGATTTGTGCAGAGAGGAGAGCTGGGAAAGGGGGATATTTGTGCAGAGAGGAAAGCTGTGAAAGGGGCAGATTTGTGCAGAGAGAAGAACTGGGAAAGGGGGAAATTTGTGCAGAGAGGAGAGCTGGAAAAGGGGGAGATTTGTGCAGAGAGGAGAGCTGGGAAAGGGGGAGATTTGTGCAGAAAGGGGGATTTTTACTTATTACCATTATTTGATGCCGCTGTACTTCTCTACTGTAAGGAAGGCGTGGTTGGGGGCGGGTTTGGGTGTGGTTGGGGGCAGAAAGTTGGCCGGGAGGGAGAGTTCCTGCACATTTTCTCTGAGAAAAAAAGCCCTGGTTATTGCGGTCAAAGAATAATTAACACCAGGCTGCAACCAAAATGTTCTGTCCATTACACGAATGATAGATGTCAACAAGTAAATGCTGGATTAAGAAGGGAATTTGCAAAGCCTTCGTCTGGGGCTGCAGCCTCTTGTCAGTTATTCTGTGCAGCCTTCCTCACTAAAATTTGTCTCCCATAAGTACTGTTCTCTGTATAATGTAGTAGAGATGGAGCTGTTGCATGAATACTTTATATTATTTCAGTTGCTCCTAAGAGCCCATTCACACAGGGGCAACTTTGGATCCGACTTCAAATCACTCCTAGTCGCCTCAAGTAGCGCTGGCTGAGGAAATCAATGTAAGTTAATGGAGCCGTCTTAATGTACACTACTGCAGTCGCTCCGACTTCAAAAAAGGTCCCTGTACTACTTCAATCTGACTTCTAGGCGACTTCTAGGCGACCTGTACCCATTGATTTCAATGGGAGTTGCCACTGAAGTCGGATCACTGTCTTAACATAAGCAACTTTTCAGGAAGAGAACATACATTTCTCAGGCAAACCCCTCCCTCCCCCCTCCCTCCCACAGAGCTAATTCTTGTTTTATTGGCCACTGGAATGTCTCCTGTCCTGCAGGCAACTTGAAGTTGCCTGGAGTCGTGCTGTGATTCATACTCAAGTCGTGTCTGAGTTGCCTCATAAAATTGGGCTGGAAGTCGTGTTGCCCCTGTGTGAATGGAGTCTAAAGGAGCCGCTCCCCCCTCCCCTTGCCTTCAGTAGCTCTTCCTGGGCCTCCTGTCCCACCAGTAGACCCAAGCCACCAATCGGCACGTCTGCCGTCTAGGCTGAGACCCATGCGAAACTGGATTTGGTTCCGATCGGGTATCCGACAGTATTCAGAAACTCATATTTTGGCATACTGAATACTTTTAAGTGCAAAAGAAGGGATTTGGGGTATTTTAGACCCCTGATCCCTCCATAAAGAGTACCTGTCACCACCTATTACTGTAACAAGGGATGTTTACATTCCTTGTGACAGCAATAAAAGTGATCAGATTTTTTATTTATTTTTTAACCACCTTAATACCGGGCCTATTCTGGCACTTCTCTCCTTCATGTAAAAATCATTATTTTTTTGCTAGAAAATTACTCAGAACCCCCAAACATTATATATATTTTAGCAGACACCCTAGGGAATAAAGTGGCGGTCATTGCAACTTTTTATCTCGCACGGTATTTGCGCAATCATTTTTCAAACGTATTTTTTGGGGAAAAAAAACGGTTTTATGAATTAAAAAATAAAAAATAACAAAACAGTAAAGTTAGCCCAATTTTTTTGTATAATGTGAAAGATGATGTTAGGCCGAGTAAATAGATACCTAACTTGTCAATGTAAAGAAAAAAAAAATTAAAGCACCCCCGTCCCCGCGTGCTCAAATGCATACTTAACCACTTCAGCCTCGGACCAAAGACCAGAGCACTTTTTTGCGATTCGGCACTGCGTCGCTTTAACTGATAATTGCGCGGTCGTGCGACGTGGCTCCCAAACAAAATTGACATCCTTTTTCTCCCACAAATAGAGCTTTCTTTTGGTGGTATTTGATCACCTCCGCGGTTTTTATTTTTTGCGTTATAAACAAAAATAGAGCGACAATTTCGAAAAAAAATTCAATATTTTTTACTTTTTGCTATAATAAATATCCCCAAAAAATATATAAAAAAACGAATTTATTTCACAGTTTAGGCCGATACGTATTCCTCTACGTATTTTTGGTTAAAAAAAAATCGCAATAAGCGCATATTGATTGGTTTGCGTAAAAGTTATAGCATCTACAAAATAGGGGATAGATTTATGGCATTTTTATTATTATTATTTTTTTACTAGTAATGGCGGTGATCAGCGATTTTTATCATTACTGCGACATTATGGCGGACACATCGGACACTTTTGACACATTTTTGGGACCATTGTCATTTTTACAGCGATCAGTGCTATAAAAATGCACTGGATTACTGTGAAAATGACACTGGCAGTGAAGGTGTTAACCACTAGGTGGGGCTGTAGGAGTTAAGTGTGTCCTGGGGAGTGCTTCTAACTGTAGGGGGGATGGGCTGTGTGTGACACGACAGTGATCACCGATTCCGATTACAGGAAGCTGTGATCATTGTCCTGTCACTAGGAAGACTGGGGAAATGCTTGTTTACAATAGCATTTCCCCGTTCTTCCTCACCGTGAGACGATCGCGGGTATTCCCGCGGACATCAAGTCCGCGAGACCCGCGGTCACGCTCACGGAGCTCGCGGCGCACACGCTTCCACAATGCCGCTTCTTAAAGGGGACGTATATATACGCCCTTCTGCCTGTCTGTACCATGCTGTCGACGTATATCGTCGTGCGCTGGTCGGCAAGCAGTTAAGTCGCGCCTGTGACATATCGCCACGATCATCAGAGTGAGAGAAATCATTCTAGCAAAAGACCTCCTCTGTAACTCTAACCTGGTAACCGTAAAAAAAAATTAAAGCGCCGCCTATGGAGATTTTTAAGTACTGTAGTTTGTCGCCATTCCATGAGTGTGCACAATATCAAAGCATAACATGTTAGGCATCTATTTACTCGGCGTAACATCTTTCACATTATACAAAAAATTGTGCTAACTACCTAATTCATGAAAGTGTATTTTTTTCCAAAAAAAATTGTTTGAAAGACTGCTGCGCAAATACCGTGTGACTGTGTATTTTAACTTGTAAGCAACAAATGTCAGAAATGGGCTTGGGCATAAAAAGGGCTATTTTTAGTAATACAGTTTTGAATGAAGGTTAAGCACTGGCAGATGCTGATTGGTACTTTTATAGTTGCTCTACTGCACCCCAGGAACCCCTAAATCCCAAGGGCCAACTACAGGATGTGACGTTTTGATTGAAGAAATGTTATCAACGACAGACAACCCTAGAGTATCCCCAATGCAGTTCAGGGAACCCCTCAATACGTTTTAGAATATCATATTGCATTACTGGATGCACTTGGGGTTGTTCTTCAGCCCTGACTTTCCCAAAAGTCAGTATCTGCATATTGCACATACCCCATGAATTTCTGTCGAGTTGCCTTTAATCATACCCTGGTTTTACTTCTGGGAAACATAGGTATAAAGATTTACAGAGCAAGCAACAATCTCTGTTTACTGTACCCAACATAGTCTGGTAAAGCAGCACGTGTTAGGCATAAAGAAGTGATAATAACTAAGACATATGTTATTTCCTGAACAACATCATTAAGTTTATGTTGGCGCTGTTAGTACAGAATGGCATATCAGAGACAACAGCTCCTCATCAATTCTAGAAAACTTTCTCAAGAAGCATCTACAGAAGGTCATGGCTAACGAATCTAAGACACAAGTTTTCCAGCGATATGCAAACAACCGGCTTTGTATTTAAAGACGGGCTCGAAGAGCATATGCAGCAAGGGAAAAGGGAATTACAAATGTATGAACAGGATAGGCAGTGAAATGTAAAATATTGCTCTACAAACAGCTCTTTGCTCCTGTGCATGCTGCTGAAGCCAGGGTACAAATCTCAGAAAACACTGATGAAACCATTACTCCTCCATCTATTTGTTCATAGCATATATCATTATTCAAGAAATTCAAGAACCATAATGACGGAAAATCACACAGAAAGGAAAGCAAAGAAAGAGACTGTCAGAAAGGACTGCATTTTTATTCAAGGGATTCAAGAGGTCCATAATGATGGGAAATCACTGTGAAAGGCAGAGACAAAACAGGGATTCCATCAATGGCGCGACACTCAGTGCCACTACAAGGGGGAGGACAGTCATGCCACGAACATCAAAATAGGAGCTGAATAGGGTTATATAAAGCATCACTCCAGCTTGCTTTATTAAAAATTATATATTTTATGATTCAATTTGCATATTTCAATATAAAACCATTCAGTTTGACATTTTGGTTGGAAAAAAATATTGTCAATGTACCTCTAGCTGCAAAAATACTCTTTTTACATAGCATCTCAAAATGCATAGCATAGTAATTTAAAATAAATGAGTGTGTGTGTGTATGCTCCAAGAATTAAACATTTAAATTGACTCAATAGGCACTCGGTCTACCACCTGAATAATTAAAAATTTCTCCTGGCATCCAATCTTTTGTTGACGACTACCTTGCTAGTTACCTGTATATACTCGAGTATAAGCCGACCCGAATATAAGCCGAGGCAACAAATTTTACCACAAAAAACTGGGAAAATGTATTGACTCGAGTATAAGCCTAGGGTGTCCATCTACATGCCTCACTGTGCCTCACTTTGCCTCACTGTGCCCATGCCTCACTGTGCCCAGTCTCCCTACCTGATCTCTGGCGCTGTGTGACTAGACTGACGTTTAACATGGGAGTCTATGGAAGGGGTGCCTGGTTTGAAAAATCGGTGCTCCCCGGCCGTAGGTCCCCTGGACAACAAACTTTGCACACTTGTAGATGAAGAGTGGGGCTACATGTGTTCCAAGTTTGGCCGGGATCAGGTACACAAAGGTGAAGATGGACACAGACTTGAGTATAAGCCGAGGGGGGCATTTTCAGCACAAAAAAAATGTGCGGAAAAACTTGGCTTATACTCGAGTATATACGGTAAATTTAAGTTTTTTTTACTGAAATCTTGCGCTTAATAAACTGTTGCGCAAATATTGTGTGACTCCAAAAAGTTTATTCTTCTGGGTCTCTGCTTTTAGAAAACATAAAATGTTTGGGGGCTTTAACTAGTCTTCAGCCCTAAAATTATTTTTTAAACATGTGTGCAAAATAAAGCAAAAACTACTCTGGCAGCGAAAGAATTAGGGGTAGGTATATTTTCTCACTTCTCAGTGATGGCCCAATTAGCTGTGGGAAGAGGATTCCCCCTTCCATAGCTGCACATACACAAAAGGGATGGGGGTGCCTTTGACATCAGTGACCTAATATGGGCCCTATTAGACCATATTAAATCACTGACATTGGCCATTTTAGCACTTTCAAAGTACTAGAACTTCTATCTGCCAGTAACAACCACTTAGGGGGAAAAAACCTTCAAGTATTATTTCTCCCTATATCCCCGCCTTAACCACTTAAGCCCCGGACCATTTGGTAGCTAAAGGACCAGAGGTGAATTCAGAATTTTGCACTGCGCTGCTTTAACTGTAAATTGTGCGGACATGCAATGTTGTACCCAAACGAAATTTGCGTCCTTTTCTTCCCACAAATAGAGCTTTCTTTTAATGGTATTTGATTGCCTCTGCGATTTTTATTTTTTGCGATATAAACGGAAAAAGACCGAAAATTTGGAAAAAAAATGATATTTTCTACTTTTTGTTATAAGAAAAATCGAATAAACTCAATTTTAGTCATACATTTAGGCCAAAATGTATTCAGCCACATGTCTTTAGTAAAAAAAATGTCAATAAGCGTATATTTATCGGTTTGCGCAAAAGTTATAGCGTTTACAAACTAGGGTACATTTTCTGGAATTTACACAGCTTTTAATTTATGACTGCCTATCTCATTTCTTGAGGTGCTAAAATGACAGGGCAGTACAAAACCCCCCCAAATGACCCCATTTTAGAAAGTAGACAACCCAAGGAAATTGCTGAGAGGCATGTTGAGCCCATTGAATATTTTTTTTTTGTCCCAAGTGATTGAATAATGAAAAAAAAAAATTACAAAAAGTTGTCACTAAATGATATATTGCTCACACATGCCATGGTTATATGTGGAATTGCACCCCAAAATACATTCTGCTGCTTCTCCTGAGTATGGGGATACCACATGTGTGGGACTTTTTAGGAGCCTAGCCACGTACGGGACCCCGGAAACCAAGCACCGCCTTCAGGATTTCTAAGGGCGCAAATTTTTGATTTCACTCCTCACTACCTATCACAGTTTTGAAGGCCATAAAATGCCAAAATAGCACAAAACCCCCCCAAATGACCCCATTTTAGAAAGTAGACACCCCAAGGAAATTGCTGAGAGGCCTGTTGAGCCCATTGAATATTTTTTTTTTTGTCCCAAGTGATTGAATAATGACAAAAAAAAAAAAAAAAAAATTACAAAAAGTTGTCACTAAATGATATATTGCTCACACATGCCATGGTTATATGTGGAATTGCACCCCAAAATACATTCTGCTGCTTCTCCTGAGTACGGGGATACCACATGTGTGGGACTTTTTAGGAGCCTAGCCACGTACGGGACCCCGGAAACCAAGCACCGCCTCCAGGATTTCTAAGGGCGCAAATTTTTGATTTCACTCCTCACTACCTATCACAGTTTTGAAGGCCATAAAATGCCAAAATAGCACAAAACCCCCCCAAATGACCCCATTTTGGAAAGTAGACACCCCAATCTGTTTGCTGAGAGGCATGGTGAGTATTTTACAGCTCTCATTTGTTTTTGAAAATGAAGAAAGAACATTTTTTTTTTTTATTTTTTTTTTCAATTTTCAAAACTTTGTGACAAAAAGCGAGATCTGCAAAATACTCACAATACCTCTCAGCAAATAGCTTAGGGTGTCTACTTTCCAAAATGGGGTCATTTGGGGGGGTTTTGTGCCATCTGGGCATTCCATGGCCTCCGAAACTGTGATAGGCAGTGAGAAGTGAAATCAAAAATTGACACCCTTAGAAAGCCTGAAGGCGGTGCTTGGTTTTTGGGGTCCCGTACGCGGCTAGGCTCCCAAAAAGTCTCACACATGTGGTATCCCCGTCGTCAGGAGAAGCAACAGAATGTATTTTGGGGTGTAATTCCACATATGCCCATGGCATGTTTGAGCAATATATCATTTAGTGACAACTTTGTGCAAAAAAAAAAAAAAAAAAAAAAATTATTTTTTCCGCAACTTGTGTCAACATATAAAATATTCCATGGACTCGACATGCCTCTCAGTATATAGCTTGGGGTGTCTACTTTCCAAAATGGGGTCATTTGGGGGGGTTTTGAACTGTTCTGGCATTTTATACACAACATTAGGAAGCTTACATCCACTCTTCTAACCACTTGAAGACAAAGCCCTTTTTGACACTTTTTGTTTACATGAAAACATATTTTTTTTTGCAAGAAAATTATGTTGAACCCCCAAACATTATATATATTTTTAAAGCAAAGGCCCTACAGAATAAAATGGTGGGTGTTGCATTTTTTTTTTCTACACAGTATTTGCGCAGCGATTTTTCAAACGCATTTTTTTGGGAAAAAATACACTTTTTTTAATTTTAATGCACTAAAACACACTATATTGCCCAAATGTTTGATGAAATAAAAAAGATGATCTTAGGCCGAGTACATAGATACCAAACACGACATGCTTTAAAATTTCGCACAAACGCGCATTGGCGACAAACTACATACATTTTTAAAAGCCTTTAAAAGCATTTACAGGTTACCCCGTTAGATTTACAGAGGAGGTCTACTGCTAAAATTACTGCCCTCGATCTGACCTTCGTGGGGATACCTCACATGCATGGTGCAATTGCTGTTTACATATTACGCCAGACCGACGCTTGCGTTCGCCATTGGGCAAGAGCAGGGCAGGACAGGGGTGCTTTTTTTTTTTATTATTAATTTTGCTTTTTTATTTTATTTTTAAACTGTTGCTTCCATATTTATTTATTTTTATCACTTTTATTGTTATCTCAGGGAATGTAAATATCCCCTATGATAGCAATAGGTAATGACAGGTACTCTTTTTTGAAAAAACTGGGGTCTATTGGACCCTAGATCTTTCCTCTGCCCTCAAAGCATCTGACCACACCAAGATCGGTGTGATAAAATGCTTTCCCAATTTCCCAATGGCGCTTTTTATATCCGGGGGGGGGGGACATTCCCTCCCACTGCTTGTAAAAGCAGTCCAGAGGCTAATTAGCCACTAGGATTGCTTTTACATGAAAGCCGGCCGCTGGCTGAAAAGAATGATACCAAGATGATACCTAAACCCGCAGGCATCATTCTGGTATAAACATTCAAAGTCCAGCAACATACCAGTACGTTGCTGGTCCTTGTTGGACATGTATTGTAATCTTTTTTTTCATGCAGCCTGTTGGCTGAACGAAAAAAAAAGATTGATCGGTGGGTATGCCCACCATTAGAATACCGCCCTTCATCCACCCACTTCTAATGATGGGCATACATGCACCATTTATATATGCCGAAGCATGGGGGCATCTTCTCGCAAAAGTTATGCCGCGTACACATGGTCAGACTTTTCCACGGGCAAGCCTCCGTCGGAATTTCGACCGTATGTACGCGGCATTAGGAGCAAAATCGCTCCTCCGCTCCTGCTGCCCCAATGCTTCGGCATATATGCTTTTTTTTTTAACTGTGGTGGTGAAATTACCTCCTACAGCACTGGAGTCGCAGGGATCAGGCCTGTCTCTGCGAACGCTGCAGTTATGTGTGTTGTGTTTTGCAAGTGACAGTGATCGATCGATACTGCACTTCAGTGGCCTGGGCTGGACGGAGGGGCAAAACGCAGGTGCTAGCAGGTATCTGGGCTGATCCCGCTAACACTGCGTTTTTGGGAACCCTAAACTGCTGGGGACGCTAGTATAGATCTGATCAGATCAGATATTGAGCTGATCAGATACTATACCACTAAGGGGGGTGTATGCTTCACGTGTGGGTGTTAGCGCTACTGGCACTAACCTGACGCTGCCTGGGGTGTGACGCAGACCCTCTCTGACGCTAAAACCTAACTGATATCACCCGCCGGGCGATCAGGGGGTTAAACCTTTATTGGGTTATATACGGCGGGTGCCCTGACACTATAAAAAGCAAACTAACTAACCAGCGTCACCCGTAACACTTATATGATGATCACTGGTGAAAGGGTTAACTAGGGGCAATTAGGGGGTTAAAACCTTTATTAGGTAATATATGGGGGTACCTGACGCTATATAAAAACCTGACGGCGAACCTAAAAAAAAATTACTGGCTACCTATCGGCATCACCGACACTAAGACAACGATCATAAAAACGATTGCTTAGCGACAGTGGTGATAGGGGGTGAAAGGGTTACCTGGGGGGCGATCAGGGGGTTAAACCTTTATTAGATAATATATGGGGGTACCTGACGCTATAAAAACCTGCGGCGAACCTAAAAAAAATTACTGGCTACCGATCAGCATCACCGACGCTAAGACATCGATCAGAAAAATGATCGCATAGTGACGGCGGTGCTAGGGGGTGAAAGGGTTACCTGGGGGGTGATCAAGGGGGTTACACCTTTATTAGGTAATATATGGGGGTACCCGACGCTATAAAAACCTGCGGCGAACCTAAAAAAAATTACTGGCTACCGATCAGCATCGCCGACGCTAAGACATCGATCAGAAAAATTATCGCTTAGTGACAGTGGTGATAGGGGGTGAAAGGGTTACCTGGGGGGGCGATCAAGGGGGTTAAACCTTTAATAGGTAATATATGGGGGTACCCGACGCTATAAAAACCTGCGGCGAAACTAAAAAAAATTACTGGCTACCGATCAGCATCACCGACGCTAAGACATCGATCAGAAAAATGATCGCATAGCCACGGCGGTGCTAGGGGGTGAAAGGGTTACCTGGGGGGTGATCAAGGGGGTTAAACCTTTATTAGGTAATATATGGGGGTACCCGACGCTATAAAAACCTGCGGCGAACCTAAAAAAAATTACTGGCTACCGATCAGCATCGCCGACGCTAAGACATCGATCAGAAAAATTATAACTTAGTGACAGTGGTGATAGGGGGTGAAAGGGTTACCTGGGGGGCGATCAAGGGGGTTAAACCTTCATTAGGTAATATATGGGGGTACCCGACGCTATAAAAACCTGCGGCGAACCTAAAAAAAATTACTGGCTACCGATCAGCATCACCGACGCTAAGACATCGATCAGAAAAATGATTGCTTAGTGACAGTGGTGATAGGGGGTGAAAGGGTTATCTGGGGGGTGATCAGGGGGTTAAAACTTTATTAGGGGGGGGTTAGGGGGCTACACTGGACCTAAAACTAAATGTAGTGACACTTTTACAGTCACAAATGTCACTGATTGCAGTGATCACTAAATAAATGGTCACTGCAATCAGTGACACTGTGACTGGGGGCTGGGGGGGCTGGGGGGTGATCTGGGGGTGTCTGGGGGGGCCTGGGGGGGGCGATTTATGTGCCTATGTGTCCTGGTGTCAGTGTGCTGTTTTTTGTACTAACCTGGCATCTTCTCCTGTACGGCGCTCGGTATATGTGAGCGCCCCAGGAGAGATGACATCACTTCCTCCTTCCTGGCAGGCAGGGGAAGCTCTCTCATTCGCCGGGAGCGATCGAGAGGGGGTGGCCGGAATCGAACGGCCGTCCCCTCATGTCGGATCGCTCCCGAAGGTAAAACGACCGCTCACTGTAAAGAAGGGGGGTCCGATCGGACCCCCCAACTATACAAAGGCAATCACGTATATATACGTGATTGTGCCTGTCGGTGCCATTCTGCTGACGTATATTTACAGTGGGCGGTCGTTAAGTGGTTAAACACTCTCTTTCTATCTAGCGCTGAGCTTGTCTGCAGAAGCGCTGGTCTCTTTCCCTATTCTCACAAGACACAGTGAGCCATTGGCTCCTGCTACTATCAATCAAATCCTGTAATGAGGGAGTGTGGGGCGGGTCCAAGCAAGCTGCGTAGTGTGTCTACGGACAGCTCAGGAGCGCACCTGCACAAGTGCCCCATAGCAAACAGCTTGCTTTGGGGGCACTTGGAGAAGAGGAGGAGCAGACAGCGCCGGCAGGTGACACCATAAGAGGAGGTCTCTCTGTGTAATACCATTGCGCAGAGCAAGTATAACATCTTTTTTAGTTTTAGAAAAAAAAAAAAATCTTTAAAACCATTTTAAAGTTGGCCTTGTGCTTTTAGTACAATGGTTATTGGACCATGTCATCAGTTCCTTAAAACATTTTACATGTTGCCTGCAAAGCGTTTCAAGCTGTTTCAGCCATGTAGATTCAGCAGAGGTGATTTTGCATGCTACACTAAAAGCCTTTCTCTTGGCTTGAATATTGGAACTCTGTTTTAGACTATCCAAGAAAAAAATATAGTTCTCTCATTTAGTTACCCTTTGCGGTGAATAGGACCCCCAACTAATAGCTAGAATTGACAGGTGAAGCTGTGAACTGCTGAGACCCAATGCTGACATCAACACACATCTGGAAACCAGTTTTGTATGCATTGATCCCTTGTAGATCTCTAATGCCTTGTACACAAGATCGGAATTTCCGATGGAAAAGTCAGACGGAATTTTTTCATCGGTTATTCCGACCGTGTGTGTGCCCCATCGGACTTTTTCCGTCAGAATTTAGAAAGAGACGGAAAAAAATTCTATCAGAAAATCCATCCGTCTGTAGGGAATTCCGACGGAGAAAAAAACACGCATGCTCAGAATCAAGTCGACGCATGCTCGGAAGCATTGAACTTAATTTTTCTCGGCTCGTCGTAGTGTTGTATGTCACCGCGTTCTTGATGGTCGGAATTTGGTGTGACAGTGTGTATGCAAGACAGCTTGAACGGAATTCCGTCTGAAAAATCTGTCTGAGTTTATCCCGATGGAAAATCCGATCGTGTGTACGGGTCATAAGACTCAACAAAGAACTCTCAAGGAATGATAAGGTTATGTCAAGTTAAGCAGAATACAGGTTTTTTTTAAATATATTGTATTTAGTTTAGTAATAAATCAAAAAAGTTTTTAATTTCAACCAGATAAATATTAAATTGCATGTGATTTTTTATTTTTGTTTTCATATTTACCACTTGCAGCTAGAAGGTGGTTTTAAAGATTTTTTTTCACACCTGCTTTGCTGAAAATAGACCTGAACAAGTCAGAGGAGAGCACATCCCACATCTTTTGCTGAAAAATATGTATAGCAATGTCTTAACTTGTGAAGTAACACAGTCTGCTAGAAAGCTTGAAGGTACTGCTGGGCTTTCCTAGTGTCAACACAGGTGTTGATATAGCGTGACACATTCCGTGGTGATTGGCTTAAGGTGACGGAGTTACCTGTGTGGATATAAATGCTGCGGTATATTCCTAACGCTCTGAATAAAATAAAAAAAGTCAAGCTGAATGTGACTTACTACTAGCTATATCGTAACCTGGATAAAAACAAGAACCTTCACACCAGACACGAAGAGACATGAAGAGAAAGAAAAAGAGCAAAAAGGTACAATTACTGATTCCATACTGGTAAACTAATTTAATTGTTTAACCTCCCTGGCGGTATGATTATGTCAGATTTTTGATGCTGAAAGCGGTACCATTATTTTGCAAGGAAATTTGGCGTTTTATATTGTAGGCCTGTAATTCTTAGAAATAACTCACTTAAATCTGTCCAAACAAGAGTCTAGTAGACATCCCGGGTACGATAAAGTTTGAAACACAAAATCATAAATTATAATATAATAAATAACTATAAATAATTATAACAAATAATAATAATAATAATAACAATTATTCAATAATGTAATCAAATCAAAAACACTGAAATTTGCTCAGTTGCAGAATTGTTGCTGTCATTACTGTCAGTGTTTGATGACGTATTTCCCTACATATCACTATTGCTCAATTCTGCAAGTGATTCTAATTTATTATCGCTGTTTTCTAGCTGGTCTAAAACCACTTTTGATGTAAAGGGACACTTTTTGGTTGCTATGGACAGTCTCCAGTTTCCAGGCAGAAAGAACAGTATTTATAATATAAAACTGCATGCAGGACACTGGGCAGACCACTAGGGACAAAGGGTGTGTGTAATTATTTGATACAGTACTGTAATCAGTAAGATTACAGTATACTGTATCTATATTGTGTTTTTTACTTTTTGAATTTGGCACCGAACTCCGTCCCCGTGCGTCGCAACGCTCGCAGGGAACGGAGCTCAGCACTGTGAATCGAGCGAGACACGGCGGCTCGCAGATCACAGCGGGGAGACATCGCAGGATCCAGGGGACAAGGTAAGTAACCTCTACATGGATCCTGCAATGTGTGGCTCTGGGTTACCGCTTTTGGAATGAAAAATTCACCCCGAGCCACACTCGGGAATACCGCCAGGGAGGTTAAAATGCGAAAATATTATGTACCGTATATACTCGAGTATAAGCCGAGTTTTTCAGCACATTTTTTTGTGCTGAAAATGCCCCCCTAGGCTTATACTCGAGTCACCTTTTTGCGCCTGATCTCTCGGATTTTGGGGACCCGGTACTTGCCGTCCATAGGTCCCCTGGACCCCACTTGGCACACATATAGCCCCACTCTTTCTCTACAACTGTGCAAAGTTTGTTGTCCAGGAGACCTACGGCCGGGGAGCACCGATTTTTCAAAGCCGGGCACCCCTTCCATAGACTCCCATGTTAAACGGTCATTTCTCCAGTGACTTTGGGGACCCGGTACCAGCCGGTCGTAAGTTTCCTGGGCCCGAAACTTGGTACACATGTAGCCCAACTCTTCCTCTACAAGTGTCCAAAGTTTGTTGTCTGGGGGACCAATTTTTCAAAGCTGGGCACCCCTTCCATAGACTCCCATGTTAAACGTCAGTCTAGTCATGGACACAGTGAGGCATGGACACAGTGAGGTATGGACACAGTGAGGCATGGGCACAGTGAGGCATGGACACATTGAGGCATGGGCACAGTGAGGCATGGGCACAGTGAGGCAAATTGAGGCATGCAGATGGACACCCTAGGCTTATACTCGAGCCAATAAGTTTTCCCATTTTTTTGTGGTAAAATTAGGTGCCTCGGCTTATATTCGGGTCGGCTTATACTCGAGTATATACGGTATGTGTAATTCTCTCTTTATATGTTAAATAAATCTCTTAAATGTCATGAAGAACTTTGGGTTTGATTTACTAAAACTGGAGAGTGCAAGATCTGGTGCAGTTCTGCACAGAAACCAATCAGCTTCCAGGTTTCAGCCCAGGTTCACACTGGGCTGCGGGAGTGAAGCCGTGCGAGTTCAGCTGAACTCGCATGATTTCACTCCCGCTGGTCAGTCCCGATTTCGGCCGTGATTACAGAGACATCTGTGCAGGTTTCTGCACAGATGTCAATGTAAATCGCGGGCCAAAATCGCAAAAAGTAGTACAGAAACTACTTTTTGAAATCGGTGCAGCGCCGCAGATGCGGCGTCGCACAGATTAGGACGGTGCCATTGCTGGCAATTTGCGGCAAATACCGCCGTTTTGACATGCGATTTGACATGCCAAATCGCATGTCAAAACGCACCAGTGTGAACCAGGGCTTAATTGAACAAGCTGAAGTTAGAAGCTGATTGGCTACCATGCACAGCTGCACCCGATTTTGCACTCTCCAGTTTTAGTAAATCAACCCCTTTGTGTCATTTAGTAACACTTTCCAGGCCCTGCATGGTGTTTAGAAAGTTTTAAATTAGGCGACTGAAAGCCAGATTGCAAAATGTGAGAAGGCAGTGTATTCCACTTTATTGAAACCTTAGATTGTAAGTAGGGATGAGCTTCAAGTTCAAGTCGAAGGCAAGTTTGACTCGAACATTGCCTGTTCGCACATTTGCCAAACAGCGAACAATTTGGGGTGTTCGCGGCATATTCGAAAAGCCGCTGAACACCCTGTAAAAGTCTATGGGAGAAATCTAAAGTGCTAATTTTAAAGGCTTATATGCAAGTTATTGTCATAAAAAGTGTTTGGGGACCCGGGTCCTGCCCCAGGGGACATGTATCAATGCAAAAAAAAGTTTTAAAAACTTCAGTTTTTTGGGAGCAGCGATTTTAATAATGCTTAAAGTGAAACAATAAAAGTGAAATATTAAAATTTCGTACCTGGGGTGGTGTATAGTTTGCCTGTAAAGCAGCGCTTGTTTCCCGTGCTTAGAACTGTCCCTGCACAAAGTGTAATTTCTGAAGGAAAAAAAGTCATTTAAAAGCACTCGCGGCCTACGGGGAATAGCCAATGACGTAGGCGGGATTTCGCCTACGTCATTGGCTATTCCCCGGCAAGCGGGGAAAGCTGGGGCATACCCCTATGATCTGACGGGTGACCCCGCCCCCTCGTATGTCAGACCCCGCCTACGTCATTGGCTGAGCGGACCTGATGGGGAACTTCCTCTGCAGTGTAATAAATAAATAGACCCGCCCATTCTCACATTCCCCATCAGGTCCGCTCAGCCTTACACTCAGTGAAGGTGACCCCGCCCCCTACGTCATTGGCTGAGCGGACCTGATGGGGAACTTGAGAAGGGGCGGGGTCTATTCATTTATTACACTGCGGAGGAAGTTCCCCATTAGGTCCGCTCAGCCAATGACGTTTCGTGTGGAGTGGAGACTGCAGCGCTGGACATCGGATCACCGTGGGACACTGGATTACATCGCTGGAATGGATTTTTTATTTTTTTATTTTTTATTATTAATAAAGGACTTACAATTACTTACTTACTTTTTTTACACTTTCTTTGTGAAATGGTAGGGGTACCTTACCAATTCACATGGGGGGGTGGGATCTGGGGGTCCCCTTTGTTAGAGGGGTCTTCCAGATTCCGATAAGCCCCCCGCCCGCAGACCCCCACAACCACCGGGCAAGGGTTGTGGGGATGAGGCCCTTGTCCCATCAACATGGGGACATGGTGCTTTGAGGGGTCACAGACCCCCAAAGCATCCACTCCATGTTGAGGGCATGTGGCCTGGTGCGGTTCAGGAGTGGGGGGCGCTCTCTCGTCCCCTCTCTTTTCCTGCAGCCTGCCAGGTTGCTTGCTCGGATAAAGGGTCTGGTATGGATTTTTGGGGGGAACTCCACGCCATTTTTTTTTCAATTTGGCGTGGAGTTCCCCTTAAAATCCATACCAGACCTGGAGGGCCTGGTAATGGAATTTGGGGGGACCCCCACACATTTATTTTAATTTTTTATCAATGCCTTTTCTCTGTATTGCCAAGAGCCGACAATTCATTATAGCCGCGAGTGCTTTTAAATGACTTTTTTTCCTTCAGAAATGACACTTTGTGCAGGGACAGTTCTAAGCACTGGAAACAAGTGCTGCTTTACAGGCATACTATACACACCCCCCCCCCCCCAGGTATGAAATTTAAAGGAATATTTCAATATTTCACTTTTATTGTTTCACTTTAAGCATTATTAAAATCACTGCTCCCGAAAAAACTGCAGTTTTTAAAACTTTTTTTTGCATTGATACATGTCCCCTGGTGCAGGATCCGGGTCCCCAAGCCCTTTTTAGGACAATAACTTGCATATTAGCCTTGATAATTAGCACTTTTGATTTCGAACGTTCGAGTCCATTGTATTTAATAGGGTTCTAAAGTTCGCGCAAACTTTAGGTCTATTCACAGGTTCTGGTGCGAACCGAACGGGGGTGTTCGGCTCATCCCTAAATGTAAGCTCCTTGAGGGCAGGGACTGAGGTGAATGTACAATATATGTGTAAATCGCTGTGTAAATTGAGGGCGCTATATAAGTACCTGTAATAAATAAAAATTATGTAAAAACAAATTAAAAATCTTATAATACTGTACATTATTGTGCATTTGAAGTACCTTATGACTGTTCACATATCCTGGATACCACTTTGAGGTCCTTGCCTCGCTCCCTCCAGTCTCAGTGCCAATTCGGACAGGAGCCAATTAACCTTACAGCATGTCTTTGGAGCGTAGAAGGAAATTAGAGTACCCAGCAGTGGCGACCGCTCCATTAGGGGCCCCTCTAATCCATGCGCCCGGGCCCCTAATCTACATGCAGGGCACTGGACGCATGGATTTCAATGTTTTTTTTTTTGAAGCACATGATCAGAGCGTGAGGCTCTAATTGGCTTCAAAAAGGGTGGGCTCGGAGCACTGCGCCCTCCCAGTTGTGTGACAATAGCGAATTAATATTCACTATTGTCTTCCTGCTTCTCCTCCTGGCCAATCAGGGAGTGGGTCTTAAGACCCGATTGGCCGGGAGGAGAAGCGACCATATTGGCTGGTACTGGGGAGGATGTATGGGGAGATCCGGGAGATGGCCGTCCTCAGAGCGATCTCTCTGCTCTGCATTGCTGCCAACACACAAGTCAGAGCCTGACCGAGTGAGTACCATTCACCGAGGGGGGGGAATGGGGGATCAGGTGGTTTAATTTCAGCCCCCACCCCAAGAAAAATGGAGCACCAGTCACCACCGGTACACAGAGAAAGCCCACTCAAACACAGGGAGAACATTCAAACTCCATGCAGATAGTGCCCTGACCAGGATTCAAACTGGGGACCAGGGCGCTGCAAACAAACTGCT
This sequence comes from Rana muscosa, assembly GCA_029206835.1. NCBI lineage: Eukaryota > Metazoa > Chordata > Amphibia > Anura > Ranidae > Rana > Rana muscosa. Next base: position 384,451,160 of record CM055127.1, read on the forward strand.
AGGTCACTGTGCTGTCCCACTGTAATTGTTTACATACCAAAATAGTGAACTTGTACACTGCTGATCCCTTTTATACAAAACATTTGACTGTCAGCAGTGAGACAGGTATTTAGCAGTTTCTATCAACTAAAACTATTGCATTTCTATGTTCTGTGTGTAGCACACAGATCCTTTTCCCCCTTACCTTCCTTTCAGGGGATCAGACACACCATGCCACATGCCCGCGTCCTCTGAATTAGAGGTCGGACGGTGTTATGTATTTGGGTCCCGCAGCGAGTTGCTTCCCTTCACTGGTTCTTGTCTCTAGGACTAGGTTATAGAGGCAAGTCTTTACCTTTCCCGAAGAAGGTCAATGTCCACACAACACTTCAACTCCAACAAGAGTTTATTTTCTCTTATTTGCTTGAGTAACCGAAAAGATGAAGAGAGGAAAGGGGTTAGCAGAATAGAATGGATTCAGGCACACTCTTGGCTTTGTCGCCACTCGGTCCCGAGTGAGTACAGCTCACCCGGATAGTCACTCAATAGCACTAGCAGCCTGCATGAAGCTCGAACAGTGACTTGGTCCCCTCCAAGGACAAAGTAAGGAGATCCCTCCTTTAGTAACTACACTCCACAAGGGCAGTCTGCGATGAAAGGAATCCTTCCCCTTTGACAGGACACCGGGCCTCTCCCGAGACAGCAATCTTGTATTACTCGCCTCCTTAATGGGACCGATCCTCCCCCGGTTTCCTCTATGTCAGAGTGGTCGCCCTCACCTGGGCTCCCTGGGTTTCCTTTCTGGTTGTAGACCCAGTTGAAGGTACTGGGCCTACCCAGAACTCCGCAGCCTCGGGCCGAAGGTGTCCGAGACTCCTCAGTCAAAGTTAGGCGCACTCCTCCGGGTACAGGTCCCCGGGTACTACCACTCTGAACAATGGCGTCTGCCCCTTATATATCCTCTCCCAGCATGCACAGCAGGCTGTAACCGCCCACCGTACGGCAGCCGAGAGAGGACATCCAATAGCCACTTCATCACCTGTGGTTCAACCCCGGGTATAAGTGACAACACCACCTACTATACGTCTAAAGGGGAACTGCACGCCAGGTGACACAGCAGCAAGACAGAGTCCAAATAATTAGAAGACCCGAGCCAACTACCGCTCAGGTCACCCTTAAATTGAAGCATATCGACTCCCTAAGTAGGGACCCCGCTACATACACCCCTCCCTTAAAGAGACACTGTCCCCAGTGTCTGAAATAAATCCGCACACTCAATCCTGAGCAAGCACAAATGTATTCCTGAAACTATATACAAAGAGTTGGTGCCTGAATCAAAGCCTGAAATTATAGAAAAGGGGAGAAGGACAGAAACTGTTTAATACACATATTTAACAATCCCACCCATCATTCTATCACAACTGTATCCCACCCATTCTCCGGTGTAGTTGCTTGATGATCTTCCTGCATGGGAAAGAAAAAAAACATAGCACACAATAAACATCCTATCATTATAAGTGCGCATAGGTGCACCACACCACAACACAAGACTCTCTTTTGTTGATCTTGGCCCTGACTAACTCTACCCCAAAGTTCAATTCTCGTTTTTCAAAAGAGGGAAGGAAACAGAAAAATTGTCCCCCAAACCTCCAGAGAGTAGACTCCCTGGGCATAGAGTCAAGCGCAGCAGTTCAAGGCATTGTCCCTGAAGTGGTAATAATAAAAAAAACACAAGTCCCACTTCAGAGGTAAAAACTGGGGTCAGGGAGAACAAGAGACTTCCAGTCCTTATCCAAAGTTTCTATGGAATAGATCACATTGTCTCTGTCTTTGCTACAGATCACGACCCGATCTGCGTATATATGCCGACCGAGAGTCCAATCTTTCCGGCATCCTTTATATCTCTCGGTCATCACAGCCGAACATTTAAAGTACCTATGGCCTTTCTTTACCTCCAAGTGGTCCCAAACAAAGTCACTGTACCAACGTTCCCGGGAGGCTTCAATCTCAAACAACAAGTTCTTTGGAACGTACGGATACTCCCAGCTATAGTCCATAGCAACCTTCCGATGCAAGAGCCGTCGGGCCAAAGGCGGCATAGTCGCCCGATCTCCAGCTCCTGGCAAAACAACTGCATCCGGAGATCTGCGGGGGCACACGGGCTCTAACTGTGGCATAGGCAGCCTCAATGGGGAGCGGGCCTCCGGAACAGCAGGCACGGGAGACACCGGAGCATGCAAAGCGGGCACAGGAACAAGTTCTCCAGCAAGAACAGGGGCTTCCACCTGGGGTGCGGTCTCCCTAGAGTCCATGGGCGAACCCTCTTTTATGCTACGGGGTGCGGACGACAGGGTTTTGTCCCATCCCTTTCTGACAAACATCTCATCTATCTCGAAGTCATCACCAATGTCAGAAGAAGAGACTATGTCCGAGGTGTCACATTCCTCTGCTGGCATATAGTTCCTGGTCAACACGGACTCTTTTACTTTTAAAAGTTCCCGCAGATCAGGCACCCAATTATCCCATATGGAACGGACACTAAGTTTCTTTCCATTCCCCGGCAACTTTTTACTGAAGTGTCCCCAGCCTCCTTACCTTCCCTCTTCGTAGATCGCTTGGAGATCCCTCCGACTGGGCGATCTGGTTCAGGCAGGCGCTGGGGTGGGCCTCGACCGCGGCCGCGAGAAGCCTTTACGTATCCCACCTTCCTTTTTGAAGGTGAAAGGGAGGATCCTGTTGCAGCAGAAGTAGCATCTGCTGGTTTTTCGGCTTCAAGCTCCTTGATGGCCGGAACTTTAGTTTTCACTTCTACTATCTCCACGGTAGTGCGCGTGGGCATGGCTGTGGGAGCACACATTTCCTCCTCAGGAGCAACAGCACCTGAGATACAGTTGACAAGGTAGACTTTCGGCACCTCCGTTGGCTGTTCTACCTCAAAGAGGAACTCCCCACATCGGGTACATCTCCTGAAAGGGCGAAGCTGTACGACCAGTCCCTGGCACTTCAAACAGATCATGCCCAAGGCCTCTGCATCTCTGCATGTATAGAGGGCAAAGCAAGCTCTGGGCTTTAGCCGAATCCCTGTATCCGTCAGGGAGGCCATAACAGGGGCAACGTTCATGGTTGAGCCGAGTAAAAGAACACGAGATCCCGGTGAAGCAGACATCCATGGAGCAGTAGACATGTTGCCTCGTCAATTGTTTAATCAGCACTGTCTCTTTGGCGCCAATCGCACCACGTGGAACACACACTTGGCGGGGCTCCTCCCATTTTCTCCTTTTGCTGCACGCAACTCGCTGGCTTTTCCAGACTTTGAGACACGCCCACGAACTACGCAGCTGGAAATACCGCTAGGCCTGTACTTCCCTTCCTCTCACTTGTGGCGCAGTCCAATTTTTTCGAAAATGGCAGACCTCCAAAGAGCCACGCGGGAAAAGAAAAGTCCAGCTCCCAGAAAACAGCCGCAGAATCCCGGACTCGAGCCCCCACATGTAGCACACAGATCCTTTTCCCCCTTACCTTCCTTTCAGGGGATCAGACACACCATGCCACATGCCTGCGTCCTCTGGATTAGAGGTTGGACGGTGTTATGTATTTGGGTCCCGCAGCGAGTTGCTTCCCTTCACTGGTTCTTCCCTCTAGGTTATAGAGGCAAGTCTTTACCTTTCCCGAAGAAGGTCAATGTCCACACAACACTTCAACTCCAACAAGAGTTTATTTTCTCTTATTTGCTTGAGTAACCGAAAAGTTGGAGAGGAAAGGGGTTAGCAGAATAGAATGGATTCAGGCACACTCTTGGCTTCGTCGCCACTCGGTCCCGAGTGGGTACAGCTCACCCGGATAGTCACTCAATAGCACTAGCAGCCGGCATGAAGCTCGAACGGTGACTTGGTCCCCTCCAAGGACAAAGTCAAGGAGATCCCTCCTATAGTAACTACACTCGGCAAGGGCAGTCTGCGATGAAAGGAATCCTTCCCCTCTGACAGGACACCAGGCCTCTCCCGAGACAGCAATCTTGTATTACTCGCCTCCTTAATGGGACCGATCCTCCCCCGGTTTCCTCTATGTCAGAGCGGTCGCCCTCACCAGGGCTCCCTTTCTCGTTGTAGACCCAGTTGAAGGTACTGGGCCTACCCGGAACTCCGCAGCCTCGGGCCGAAGGTGCCCGAGACTCCTCAGTCAAAGTTAGGTGCACCCCCCCCTTAGAGGGGCACACTCCTCCGGGTACAGGTCCCCGGGTACTACCACCCTGAACAATGGCGTCTGCCCCTTATATATCCTCTCCCGGCATGGACAGCAGGCCGGATCAGCCCACCGTACGGCAGCCGAGAGAGGACATCCAATAGCCACTTCATCACCTGTGGTTCAACCCCGGGTAAGTAGGGACCCCGCTACATGTGGGAGACCAGATATAGTGAATGCAGGCTCCTGGGTTTAGTAACACTTTATATACCATAGTCTCAGTGGTAAACCGCTACCCTGCTCCTCCTTCCAGCTGTTGGAGCCTGTGCTGCCTCTGTTTTTCTATGTATGTGAAGGGCAAAGGGAGCTTGCTCTGCTACCTGAAAGTTTGGAGGAAGTGGTGCTGAGGACCTTGAGCTGGAGGTGGTGAGCCAGGGGGGTAAGTAAATGTTTGGGCACACATAGTAAGAAAAAATTTACTGGGTATTGTTGAACTGCTTCACATTACATCAAAAAAAAAAGCAGAGGTTTAATTGTTTCCCTGGTTTACTTTAAGAAGTCTTCTAGTATTTGAAGATAAAAAAAAAATGTATGGTCCATTGTAACAAGTAGGTTTTGAAGGTCTGTATCCAAAAGGATATAAAACTGCTATCATGAAAAGACTAAAAAAAATGGCAACTGTAATTGGATATATTCGATTATTTATTACATTGTTTAATTTAACTGAACATTTTAAACTAGGTAAATAGAGGGGATAGACTTTACTCGTAGACATTTATGATGACACCCCATTAACTAACTTAGTAGAAAAACTGAAAATTTTAAGCTACCTAATGTAGTACCTCAAGTAACATTAGGATCAAAGCGTAAGTTCATCTGTAAATGTGACTTGGACGAAGTCAGAGAGGAAGCTTGCAGGATTAAGGAGGAAATAAAAGTTCCAAAGGTTCAGCAGGACACAGAAAACGAGATGGAGAAAAGTCTTGGGAAGCACACAGTAGAGACTGCAATATAATGAGGGACACAGATGTAAGACGCCAAATAAGGGGAGGTGAATTATGTAGGTTGCTCTGAATTTAATGGGAATCCAACAAAGGAGCTGAAGGAGAAGGGAGGCTGAGTCTGGACTCTTAAAATGTAATAATTCTGAGTGCACCGAGTTTAGTATTTGTCAAGAGAGAAAATGAGAACCCAAAAAAAAAAAAAAATGACAGTATTCAAGGTGGGGAAATAATTGAGGTGTGCCTCACAGTGTCATCAGATATATGTTTAACATAAAATAATAATACATTTGAGTATAAATAAGATTTGCTATTGCAGTAACAAAATGTATTACCCTAGGTTCACGCTATGGGGATGATTTATGTTGAAAGACAAATAGACCGTGCACTTTTCAAGTGGCGTTGCTCCAGTCCGGAGCTTAGTAAATGAGGTAAAGCTTCACTTTGCAAAGAATACCCAATCACATGCAGGAAAAATAAAACAACAGTATTTTTGTTTGCACATAATTGGATAATGGAAGTCAGGAGAGCTCTACCTCATTTACTAAGCTCTGGAGCAACTGCACTTTGTAGAGTGAAACTGCATTTGCAAAGTGCGCAGTCGATTTGCCTTTAGTAAATCAACCCCTATGAATCGCATATGAATTGCACCGCATTCCTGTACAATTCACATGCGATTCAGTGCGGTGCATTTTAAGCCCATTCATTTTGAATGGCTCAAATCACACGGATTCCACACCAAAGTTGTGCATGCAGCAATCTTAGGAACGCACTGCAACAGAATTGCATGGTTGTTTTGTACCATGCGATCTGGTTCAGGCAAACGGTCTTAGTTTGCGACCTGCATTTGGGGTGTTGTTAAGTTTGCACTGACAATCTCTGCAGATCACAAGGGCAGTGCGATTTGAATGCAAGGCGGGAAACATGCACAGATAGCGGGTTTCCCGCACCACATTCTAGTGTGCACCGAGACTTAGTGTGCGTTTGTGTAATTAAAGAAGTGAGCCTGTGTTGATACTAGATGAAGAATCTTCACTTTGCAAACAGAAAGTTCCTTTAGCTTAGGCCATACGTGGTGGTTGCAGGAAAGACATTTTCATGATTCCCCCATCAACACAGACAGTGCGAACAGGGGTATACCTCCTTCCGAGCAGTCTTCTGCTCCCACCGCCAGGAGAAGACAGTGATTATCATAAGAGAACCCAGAAGGCTGTTTTTTCCCAAGTACTTGGTACATTCAGCCTGCCCATTACTGGTTCGAATCTCGGCCAGTTTCTGCTTAACCGGCTGAGATTCGAACCGTGTATGACCGGCCTTTGTGAATACTGTTAAAGTGATATTAAACCCTAATTTCTTTTAACTAAAAAGGCAAAACTTTTTTCTTTCAATTTTTAGTGGAGAGCGATTACAACACCTGTCAATCTTTATTGCTTTCTGTGCCCCTGTTAGGTTGACCCCCCCTCTCTATTTGTCCTGTTTACCATTATCATTGAAAGTGAAGGTAAAAGAAAATCCCAAATTTTAGAGAAAAGTAATAGGGGGAAATCTTCCAATTGGGGACACTATTTCTAGTGACCTGGTGGTCCCCAAGGGTTTCCCTTAATGTGCAAGAATTTCCTCTCACTTCCTGTTTTAATTATGGTACAGGAAGTGAAGGGAAATCTCCCCAATGGGACACAGATGGCAAAGAATAAACTGACAGTGGTTATAACCCTCCTTTACTCTATCCCAAATGAAAGAAAAAGGTTTTATCTATAGTTCTACTTTAATCAATTGCGGCATATGCAGCTTCTTTATCTTATAATTCTATGTTCCTATTTACACTGGTGCCATGATTACTGCCCCAGGTTTCCCATTTCAGGGTAGTTCCTTTATCTTGTGTATTGGTCGTTTAACCACAAAGGGGTTAATATGGATTCTACTATTGTTCCGAATTGTAAAGTTTAGATAACATTGCATGCATGCTTGAAAGCAAAGACTGACAAATCCGTTCAGGTCCGTTACTTCTGTATCTAATAATTTATTCCAGGCAGTACTAAGCTTTTTACACACAGAATGATACGTCACTATTATGTTAATGTAAGGCTGCAAACCACATCTTATTGGCTGCAATACGAAAAGAGTACAGAAACGTGATGATTAAGCTGGGCTGTCCTCTGGTCCTATCTTCATATCCGCATTCCAAAGATGTGTGGGAGAAGAGGGTATCCACCATTTTCTGTCTTCTCCAGTTTTCTCGATGGGAGGGGGTGTTATTAGAGGCCATATGTAGTAAGGAAAAGTTACAGCAGTTGTTTACAAACAAAAGCAATATAGACTTTATAGTATAGTGAAGATGCATAGAGAATAGACATTTTCTAGTTTAACATTATGCTCATCACATTCCTTCACAGACCCCCCTAAAATGGCTATTTTCTATCTGTCCCTCAAACTAAAGGACCTGACCACCACCTGGACCATTCCCCAGGACCTTTTTTTAGGCTGATGCCGCGTACACACGATCATTTTTCCCGTCGGGAAAAATTACATTTTTTTTTAACAAGAAAAACGACCGTGTGTGGGCTTTTTGTCATTTTTCCCGACGGGAAAAACAGCATTAATCACGACGAGAAAAATTAGAACATGCTCTAATTTTTCTCGTCGTGATTCCCGTAGTTTTTTTCCGCTGCAGTTTTCCCATAGGGAAACACTGCCACGGAGCCCTCACACGGTCGTTTTTCTCGACCAAAAAAAAAATGTCGGGAAAAACGGACGTGTGTAGGGAACCAAGCCGTTCCCTCGTTTTTCCCGTCGATTTTCTCAACGGTGTTTTCACCGTCGAGAAAATCGATCGTGTGTACGCGGCATAAGTATAGAGAAGGGCAGTAACTAGTTCACTACCCCCCTCGACGAAGCCGGGAAGGACAGTCAGGCGGTTCCCTATTATATCCCTATAGGACTGTGAGATTATGGACGGGGAGTGACTATAAAGGAGTGAAAGGTTTATCCTCTTCCTTCATAAGTGGATCCTCTTCTTCTTGGTGGAGAAATGTAGGTGTACTGTTATCTACAGCCTTGCTCATTAACTTCTTTACAAAGGGCAGAATACAGCATATAACCAGAGCTAAAAGAACTAGAATTATTAATACTGTAACCCCTATCTGGGCGAGCATCTTTTGCCACCCACCCATCCAGCTGAACTATTGATAAGTGGGGGCTAACTGGTCAGCAATTCCCTGGAGGGCATCTCTGGTGTAATTTACAAATCTCTGTTGGTTGTAGTATACTGTATGTAATTAATCCAATCTACATTCTTGTTGACAGTAATTATGGGGATCAAAGACTCAAAACCAGCTTTTACCAGGTCCCTGGCTTTGAATTGATCAGGGACCCCCCCTTGGGACCCCTATGGCATCTATGTACACATGAGGGTCAAAGCTTCCGGAGGGAGCTGCTCGCTTCCTCCTTTGACTGGGTGTGTCACGGTATAAGTTACATTTCCAGGGAACTGGAGGACAGGAGACTATGTTACAGTAATCAAAGATAAAGGTGGCCACATGTGTGTTTGAAGAGTTATACTAGAATGTGGTGAATAACTTGTCATTTTGTGTGATGGCTACCTGCTAAGCCCCCACTAACCCCAACAGGAAAAGGATATACAACACCATCATTGTGGTGTTGTCAGGATCTTGTCTTCAGGAGATGGAGCTTTCTTGCAGTGGGAGGCGTGTATCCAGGTGCTTTTCCCTTCTAGCTTTACTGATGTAGCTGTGGTCAGCAAAACTTGAAATGGACCATCATATCTTGGCTCAAGGGAGTGCTTCCTTACAAACTTCTTTACTAGCACCCAATCTCCTGGCAGTAGTTGGTGTGTTCCTGTATCTACTTTAGGATCTGGAATGGAAGAAAACACTCGAGAATGGATATTAGTTAATGCTCTAGACAAACGTGTGACGTAGCTAGTTAACACATCAGATTGTAACTGCAACTACTGTGGGAATTAACAGCCAGGTCTGGGGGCTGAACCAAACAAAATTTCATAAGGGGACAGAGCATGTTTCCCTAGAGTCCCATTCATCCTTTCTACCTTCCCGCTGCTTTGAGGGTGGTATGGGGTGTGTAGAGCTAACTGAACTGCCAGTGCTGCCCAAATCTCTTTTGTAAGGGTTGCTATGAAGGCTGGGCCCTGATCGCTCTCCATCACCTTTGGAACCCCAAATCTACATACTAGCTCGCTCAGTAGTTTCTTAGCCGTAGTCTTGGCTGTCATGTTTGTAACAGCGTAGGCTTTTGGCCAGCCGGAGAACATGTCCACCATCACTAGGGCATATTCATATCGGCCACTTTTTGGCATCTGTATATGATCAATCTGTATCCTCTGGAATAGATAGAGAGGTTTCGCCAAATGCTTCTGCGGTGTCTTCTCTGTTCTCGCCGGGTTGCATTTTGCACATACTGCACATGAGGTGCAGTAATTTCTGGTTAGGGTGGTTATCCCTGGGTCCAGTAATACTTGCTGATCAGTGAATTCATTAAGTTCTTAGAGAGATGTGCAGGTCCATGTGCCCATTAGACGACTGCTGGATACATATATTTTGGTAAACAGGTTTTCCCTCTCATCAGATATAGATCTCCATCGTATTCGGCTCCTTTATCGATCCATTCCGAATGTTCTTCTGTGTGAGCTTCATTTTGCATAGAGGCTAGGTATTGCCTGTCAGATGGCACATGGACCGCCACAGGCATCTGCGCTAAAGATTCACTCTCCTCTTCGGCCACTTCAGCCGTTTTTTGTTGGTCATTCGCTGCTTGTTTGGCAGCTATATCCGCCAGGTGGTTCCCTCTGGCTTCTTGAGAATTCAGTTTGCCACCTTCAAGACAGCCACTTTGTCAGGCAGGAGTAGTGCATCCATTAACTCTTGATAGCTGGGCCGTGTTTCACCGGCGTTCCGGCCGCTGTCAGAAATCCTCTAGCCCTCCAGATGACACCACGGTCATGAGCCACTCCCAGGGCGTACCTGGAGTCTGTGTAAATGTTGGCTCTTTTACCTTCTGCTATCTTACACGATGTAGTGAGCTTGGAGCTCCGCTTCCTGAGCAGATACAGTTGGTGGTAATGCTCCTGTTTGAAGAATTTAAAATTCCGAGGTCACAGCATAACCTATATGGTACTTGCCTCCTTCATCTGCATATCTGGAGCCATCCACAAAAAGTGTGTAGTCAGGGTTTTCCAGAGGAGTTTCAATCACTGTAGGTAAGTGTGTGGTTTCCATTTCCATGCGCATCATTTCAAGGCAGTCATGTGGAGCAGTACATGGGGTCTTTATCCTCACCATCTCCTTCTTCTTATTCTCCCCCTCGAAAAACGGGAGAAGAGTGGCCGGGTTGAGAGTGAGACACCTTTGGAGGGTCACATTGTCTGGAAGGAGGAGGGAGATATGTAACCGAAGATATCTGGTGGTGGACAGGTGGCGGGGTTGCACCTGATTCAGGATGGCAGCAATGTCATGCGGTGCCAAAAGAAGCAGGGGGTGTGTTTTGTCCAGCAGTGCTTGGGTATCAAAGACAGCTCTTAAACAGGAAGGGCCATCCCTACTCACGGGGTCTAAACGGCATGAATAGTACCCAATGGGTCTAATTCGGCCTCCATGTGATTGAGCTAGGACCCCTGTGGTGTGGCCATTTCTTTCCGACACAAACAGTTTAAAGGGTATTCCATAATCTGGGAGGCCCAAAGCAGAAGCTGTGGATATTGCTTTCTTCAGCAGAAAGAAATTGTCCAGGGCCTCGCTTGACAGGGTAAATGGCACAGACTTGAGAGCATCATAGAGCGGTTGCATGAGGATCGATGCATCAGGGATCCACGCGTGCAGTAAGCCAGGTCCACTACAGTGAAGTACTCAGCCGTTGGAGGTATACCTGATAATAAGGTATGTGGATTTGGCACAATTGGGGTGTCCAACACTGTGGCTTCGTTAACTGCTCGGAGGTCTAGGACCATTCTGTATTTTTCTGTTTCTCCTCTTGGGGTCTGTTTCTTCACTGGGAACAAGGGTGTATTGCATTCCGAAGTACAGGGTATCAGAGCTCCATTGGACACAAGTGTCTCGACCTGTCTTGAGATGGCTGCGGATTGAGCAGGCTTCAAGGGGTATTGTGGTTTCCGGGGCAATGATGCTCCCTCTTTGAGCTTGACTAAAACTGGTGGCACTTTCAGGTGACCGATGTCTTCCGGTCCCGTGGACCATAGGCATGCAGGAATTCTGTCAAGTACTTCCTGTGGAATGTAACTTGGAGTTATCGCTTCATGAAGTATCATCATGAGAGGCAGAGAACACAAAGCAGATGAGTCTTCCAAGGATAGGGGAGTATGTAGCTTCACTCCTCCTTCAGGTGTGAAAATGATTGAGGCCTGTAGTCTGGACAGTACATCAGCTCCAAGCAAATTCATGGGACATGTAGAGGACACTGCCATAAGGGGTGACAGGGGTTTGCCCATTGCCCAGCGAGAGTTGGGGTGTGGTGGTGGTGGTTGATATCCGCGTTGCCCTTCCACGGGGGTCCCTGTCTTGTCTGGGATGTCTTGGGGCTTTACATTCTTTTTTGTAGTGACCCCGTGTCCCACAGTTGTAGCAGGTGATCCTTTCCCTGATATTGGGCAGTGGAGGTGGACGAGTGTAGGTGGGATCGTCATCATGAGCTACCATGAGAGGCGTTGGTTTTTTCACTTTTTGGTTTTCTATACCCCTGGCCACCAGCAGTAGATCGGACATTTTCATAGAGCGGTATTCGGGGCGAGCCACCATCAGGCCTTTTCTGATATCTTCTCTGAGACAAAAGCAGTTGATAACATATGTGTGTGTGCCTTTTCATAGTGAGAGAAGCCCAGATTCTCAAAGGCCTGGGTGAGTCTGGCATGATACTTCTCCACAGACTCCCCTTTATCTTGGATTGTGGTAGTCTAATCTGCCAGTTTCTCCTTTGCCCATTCGTGGAGTTGGGCGCAGAACTCCACACTCGAGGAATAGGAAGTGGCACTTGTCAAGCAGGCATCATTGAAGGCCGCCTGCATGACTGGCCAAAACACATGTCCTGCTTTAATTTGGCATAAGCTGATCAAATCTCTCCAAGCAGCTGAGTAAGTTTCTTGTATCTTCACCATCCGGCGGTAGAAGGGCATTGGTTGTTTCTCTGGGTCAGGCAGACTTGTCACTAAAGCCGCTGCTTGTGATGGGGTAAAAGCGACATACATTACTGGTGCCCCTTCTGGCAATCGAGATTGTTGTTGGGGCGGGGGCTGACGAGGGGTACTGTTCTTTATGGTTTCCAGCATACGTTTGAGATTCATTTGGAACTGTGAGTCTGGAGCTGGATTGGGGGTTAAATCAGCGGGGGGCCTTGCTGCTTGCTGTTGGTTTTCCCACTCGGACGCTTCTTCATCATTAATATATGGCACTTCCGTATTGGGGAAGACAGGAGTGTGGTAGGAACCATCCTGGTTTAAAAACAGGGAGAACTGGGTAAAGGACTTGGTTGGGCCTTCCGGGTGGACCAAGATGGCCACCTGCAGGAAGTGTACTGGGCTGGGCAGGAAGTGAGGATGTGGGTGCACTAAGATGGCTGCCAGGAGGAAGTGCACTGGGCTGGGCAGGAAGTGAGGGCATGGGTGCACTAAGATGGCTGCCGGGAGGAAGTGCACTGGGCTGGGCTTGAGGCGGGGCATGGCAGGGATGATTCTCCCCTCCTTTGGTCCAAATCCCGTAAGGGGGGGGTTGGAAACATCAGGTTTGTGGTAAACATATGCAAAACAATCTCCATCTGTCTTCAACTCCTCCTCTATCCATCCTTCGGCATGTAAAGCTTTGGCAACTTTAAACCAAGATTCCGCTACATCCAGTAAGCTGTTATCAGACAGAACGCCTCTTTGTTCTCTTATCAGCAAACGCCAAGTCTCCGGCTGTAACCTAGCGACTTTATCTTTCAAGTCACATACATTTGCTATTCTAGTGAACATTTTAACTGTTTGAGAACCTGCTCTCCTCTTCACAATATCACATGCTAGCATGCCCTTGTCTGGCTTAGTAAGGCCCCTTTCACACGGAGGTCCGTTCAGGTCCGCCTGTCAGTTTTTTAGGCGGACCTGAAACGGATCCTCCATGCACCCCTATGGAAGCACGGATGTCAGCGGAGACATGTCCGCTGACATCCGCTCCGCTCCGCTCCGCCAAAGCGTGACGGAGGAAAACCCTATTTTTCCTTCCGACGGCGGAGCGGATCGGATGACAACGGACTCTGCGGTCCGTCATCATCCGATTCCCCATAGGGGAGAGCGGCGCTCTGACAGGGCGGTCCCTGCACAGTGTGCGGGGACCGCCCAGTCATCTGTCAGCTCAGCGGGGATCAACATAGCGATCCCCGCTGAGCAAGCGGAGCTTCACGGGGCGGATCTGCACGGATCCGCCCCGTGTGAAAGAGCCCTAACTTTGTGACCCATCCTGCCCCCCCTTCTTCTGGTGCACCTAGCTCGTATCCAAGCTGGCTCACTCTCCCCTGCTCCTCCGCAGCCGTGTCAGCGGACAGTTTGAGGGTGGAGTGCGGACAGCCTAGAGGTGTATATCCCTCCTCTACTGCTTTCTGTTCTATTTCTTCAAGGGACTGCCCAAACCCCCCTCTCACTGGGTAATGTACGTTTAATCTAAAAACCAACACATCAAGGGTGAAGGGGAACAGCGGCTTGTAACCCAATTGTTCCTTCAGGTAGCTGCCTTCTTTTACTTTCACCAGTCCCCAACCCCGTTGATTTATGCCAAACAGTAATCCACAAACACACTGAGAACAGGACATAACCACACCTGCAGCCCCTGGCACCGCAAAACCTGAGCAGCTGAACCACGCCCTCAGGGGTTAACCATTTCTGAACATGGTACACCATAACCCCTGAGTGACCTTTGTTGCAATTCTACACCGTCCTTTAGACAGCTCACCTCTGGACACGTCCCGTCTTCTCAGGGGTCAACAGCTCACCCGAGTCAGGGTACTAATTGCAACAACCGTTCAATCTACTAAGGAGCTGCCATGCCCAGGACAACAGACACTGAACAAATACAAACACCAAACAAATATAGTCAGTAGAGATCCAATAGCAGGTTCATTAAAACAGCCCCAGGCGAGATATACAAATGCCTCTAGAAGCCGACAAAGCCAGCTGCCAACCCAGACAGAACGAATTTGTACAGTGGTGAGTATAAAAGTACTCACCGTACCCCAGGGGTGGGCAAGTCCCTGTATTCGGTCAGTCCCGATTGGCAACTCAGCTCTTAGGTTGCGGTCTTCCTTCGGTCAAAAACCTGGAGCCCCTACGTTGGGCGTCATTTGTATTGGTCGTTTAACCACAAAGGGGTTAATATGGATTCTACTACTGTTCCGAATTGTAAAGTTTAGATAACATTGCATGCATGCTTGAAAGCAAAGACTGACACATCCGTTCAGGTCCGTTACTTCTGTATCTAATAATTTATTCCAGGCAGTACTAAGCTTTTTACACACAGCATGATACGTCACTATTATGTTAATGTAAGACTGCAAACCACATCTTATTGGCTGCAATACAAAAAGAGTACAGAAACGTGATGATTAAGCTGGGCTGTCCTCTGGTCCTATCTTCATATCCGCATTCCAAAGTTGTGTGGGAGAAGAGGGTACCCGCCATTTTCTGTCTTCTCCAGATTTCTCAATGGGAGGGGGTGTTATTAGAGGCCATATGTAGTAAGGAAAAGTTACAGCAGTTGTGTACAAACAAAAGCAATATAGACTTTATAGTATAGTGAAGATGCATAGAAAATAGACATTTTCTAGTTTAACATTATGCTCATTCAAATTCCTTCACACTTGCATCATCCTATGGAGTCACCATTGCATGCAGGGACTAGAGTTGTTTTTCCCTACACCATGTGCAAAAAATAGAAACACACAACCCCATAGCCTAAGATGGCAAGAAACTCCCCTTCTTCTCCCTCATACCCCCCCTCCCTTCTAAAAGCAAACAGACTAGCTTAGAAACTGCATTGTCCACTTTTATTTCTTCCTGTGAAGATTGGAAGTTCAGGGAAGCAGCACTGAGAAAACAGGAGGCAGCAGCATTCAAAGTTGTAAACTGCAAGAGCTGGGGGTATGAATTTTAACAAACTGTTCACTAAGAAATGCTTTTTTGTATTGTACTTAAAGTGGTTGTAAACCCAGGTAAATGTTTTTTTTTTTTTTAAACCACCTGTAAGAGAAAGCCATAATGAGCTATTATGACTAGCATAATAGCTCATTATGCGTCACTTACCTTAGATCGGGGCCCCCGAAGCCGCCCTCGTCTCCCTCTCCAGCCGCATCCATCGCTGCGGCGATAGCCGGAAGATTACTTCCGGGTATCGCCGCTCCAGCCAATCACAGCGCCGCTCCGGCGCTGTGATTGGCCGGGGCGGCGAAGACATCACTCCGCGCATGCGCGCGGGAGCCGTCAAATCCGGCTAAGCCGGATTTGTGAATGGGATTAACCCTGTAAATGCACCGTTGTCTACGGCGCGCATGCGCCGTAGACATCGATGCATGTCTTTTATTGCAAATATCTCCTAAACCGTGTAGGTTTAGGAGATATTTCTTGCACCTACAGGTAAGCCTTAATCTAGGCTTACCTGTAGGTGCAAGTTACATAAGTGGGTTTACAACCACTTTAATGTGCTAAGCTAAAAAGGAGAGCTTAATACTACTTTAAGCTTGTGTTCGCTTTAAGTATTAAAGGGAAATATAAAAAAAAAGGATTCTTGCTTGTATGTGATTGGGCGATTTAAGATTGATAAAATTGGCTTCACAATTATAATTTTATGCATTGTAGTTTTAGGGGTTAAATTATATATATAAAATGTATGCTGTATATATAAATGCTAGATACCAGATGTAAGCCAGAACTAATGTAAACCACAGAAGATTGGAGAATTCACATACACAGTCATTTTGTTCTTACAATGCAATCATTTTTTAATGAGATACTTTATAACCAAACAGATTTCTCCTTTGATCATTTCAGGACAGTTAACCCAATAGCATGCAGGCCAGCTTTCTGAGATGAGAAAGAGGGAAGCCGTTTACACTTACATAACCGAGCATGCAGACAAAGAACACATCCTTGACACACCCACCGTTACACAGGCCAGCACAAAAAAATTATTGGCTAAACCTAACAATGTATTTTTATTCTACTACTTTTCCTATATACTGGCTTTTTAAAATAAAGCAATAAAGCATGCAATAATTTAGAAGTTCAATAAAAAGTTTAATTTAAAACAATAATTTATTAAATTATTATTTTAATATATTTACTTTTGGTATATAAATGGTACATTTGATAATAAAGGTCCAGCATTGAACCAAAAGAGGGACGGGTGAGAACGACATGTGGAAAGAGGGATTTGATTCCAAATGAAACAAAACACTTAACACTAGAACTTTTTTTTAGTTATTTAACTTTGTGTAAAGCTTTGTGAACTGAACCTACTGACAAATGATTACTACTTTGAGTAGGTAGGGGCAGGGGCGTACCTAGGGCATTTGGCACCCGGGGTGGATCCTATTTCTGCCCTCCCCCCCGACAAAATCGCAGTGCGCGAAGTGTGCCGCTTAAAAAGAAGCAGGAGCTTCTTTTGAGCGACAGTGTGTGATTTGCCGTGACTGCAGCTCAATTTAAGATGGTTAGAGTATTATAGTGGCAGGTTAGGGCTGTATAAGGTATTGTGGTGGAAGGTCAGGGCAGTATAGTGTATTATGGTGGCAGGCTAGGGCTGTATAAGGTATTGTGGTGGCAGGTCAGGGCAGTATAGGGTATTATGGTGGCAGGCTAGGGCTGTATAAGGTATTATGGTGGCAGGTCAGGGCAGTATAGGTTAATTATATGGGCAGGTCAGGGCAGTATAGGGTATTATGGTGGCAGGTCAGGGCAGTATAGGATATTATAGAGGAAGGTCAGGGCAGTATAGGGTATTATGGTGGCATGCTTGGGCTGTATATGGTATTATAGGGGCAGGTTAGGGTAGTATAGGGTATTATGGTGACAGGCTAGGGCTGTATAGGGTATTATAGGGGCAGGTAAGGTAGTATAGGCTATTATGGTGGCAGGTTAGGGCTGTATAGGGTATGATAGGGGCAGGTTAGGGCTGTATAGGGTATTATAGGGGCAGGTTAGGACAGTATAGGGTACTATAGGGGCAGGTTAGGACAGCATAGGGTATTATAGGGGCAGGTTAGGACAATGTAGGGTACTATAGGGGCAGGTTAGGACAGTATAGGGTATTATATGGGCAGGTTAGGGCTGTATAGGGTACTATAGGGGCAGGTTAGGACAGTATATGGTAATATAGGGGCAGGTTAGGGCTGTATAAAGGTACTACAGGGGCAGGTTAGGGCTATATAGGGTACTATGGGGCATGTTAGGGCACTATAGGGGCCGGTTAGGGCTGTATAGGGTACTATAGGGGCAGGTTAGGGCTGTATAAGGTACTATAGGGACAGGTTAGGGTACTATAGGGGCAGGTTAGGGCTGTATAAGGTACTCTAGGTGCAGGTTAGGGCTGTATACAGTGAGTGACAATGTGCTCACTTACGGTGTAGCTGCAGATGCAGACACTCGTGGCTCCTGTGTGCTCTCCTCTTTCTCCTCCAGGATGAGCCAGTGAACGAGCCTTTGGGAGGAGTAGAGGAGGCAGCCACACCCCCGGCTCCGCCCACCAACTCTAGCTACCTCAAAAAGCATTGAAGATCGTCGAGGGACAGCCTGTCTGATTGGATGACTGGGGAGACAGGCAGCCCCCCTCCCCCGCACCGCTGGGACCCCTGCCGACCCGATGAACATCTTCTAAAGCTTACAAAGCTGGGAAAGTGCAGGGGCGCCCGCTCATGACGGCCCTGCTGTGATCTCCTCTCACACTGCACACCCCTGGACTGACTCCCCCCTAAAGTGCGGCACCCGGGGTGGACCGCTCCCCCGCCTCCCCTCTTGGTATGCCACTGGGTATCCGCTGCCCGGATGCTGCTCACTGCTGCTAGTCTCCTGGTTCTGCGTCCATCTCTCGCTCTGGTGACAAAGCTGCTCCTGCATCTTTTTCCAAGGACAGCGACTACCAGCTCTACCCACCTACAGAGTGGACATCACCAGCCAGCTACTATGGCTCTCGTGCCACTCCTTGCCCTTACACTCTCTGTCTCCACCTTCAGGAGTGTTGGACAGGAGGTGCAAGAGAGGCCTCCACAACGTTACAGTCTTCACCAGGTATGTGATAAGTCCAGGCACCCCTGGAGTGGAGCACGAGGAGTATGAGGGCACAGAGTGGCACAGGAGCCAAGAATCCAGTCCATGCAAGCTCCCTTCTGGAGGTAGGCTTGGCTGTAAGGTGCTTATGCAGACTAACAGGAAGGTAGGTCCCTGAGAAGAGGCAGACCAAAAGGCAGCTGGCCAGATAACTGGAACACACAGCAGGCTTTAAGCGAGGTCTGGGCAGGCAGTGGTAGGTGGCTGAGGAGACAGACATTAGACAAGTTAGCAAGCAGAGTCATGGTCAGAAGGCAGGCCAAGGTCACATCGAAAGATCAGCAGAGATAAGCCATAGCCAGAAATAGGACAAGATCAAACCAATAATAACGGGAAGGCAGAGAAAAGTTCAAGGGCATGCCAGATCAGCAACAAAAAAAAGCAGATCTCAGGAACAGGTTCAGGGTTTAAGTTTGCAAGATACCAACTGATAATGCTTGCAGGATCCAGCAACTACTTGGCTTAGCTGTGTTCCAAGACTGGAATTAGGCATCTGTGCCCATGTGCCTGCTTATTCATATGTCCGAGAGACATGCTCATGTGAATTAACACGTCCTCAGAAACGCAATCTGCTGGCCATAACCCTTGTTCTGTGCCCTGCTACAATTGCACATAGTGCAGATCATTATGAAAGTAATTTTAAGAATGTAACAGCTCATGGACCACAAGGTGTGTACCTGGATAGAAAACTGGTTACAGGGGTGCATCAAAAGGGTGGTAATTAGGGATGAGCTTCGTGTTCGAGTCGAACATACGTTCGACTCGAACATCGGCTGTTCGATCGTTCGACGAAGATCGAACGATTTGGGCCGTTCGCGCCAAATTCGAGTGACGCGAACGGCCCACAATGCACTACGCCATCGCAGTGTCATCCAGGCGCTGTGATTGGCCAAGCATGCACTGTGACCCCGCATGCTTGGCCAATCACAGCGCCGGCAGCGAGGAGAGCAATGATTGGCCACAGGCAGGATGCCTGTGGCCAATTATTGCTGAGGGTGTTTAGTACACGCCCCACACTATAAAAGGCCGCCAGCACGGCGGCCTAGTGTAGTGTGTTCCGGAGCAGGGATAGAGCAGCATAGGCAGGGACAGTGACTGTTATTTCTTTCTTGCTTAACCTGGATTCCTTTAGTTTAGGGAAAGAGAAGGATAGGTAGGGAGAGTGTCAGTGTGTTTTGTGCTTGTGCTATAGTGTGCTTAAAAAAAACATTTATTCTAGGGACAGAAAACTGTAGGTAGGGACAGTGTCAGTTTCTTTCACTCTGCAAGTCCTTGTTTCCAGGGACCTGGAAGGACAGTGAGTGAATTGTCCTTGTGCTATATTGTGCTTAAAAAAACATTTATTCTAGGGACAGAAAACTGTAGGTAGGGAGAGTGTCAGTTTCTTTCACTCTGCAAGTCCTTGTTTCCAGGGACCTGTAAGGACAGTGAGTGAATTGTCCTTGTGCTATATTGTGATTAAAAAAAACATTTTTTCTAGGGACAGAAAACTGTAGGTAGGGAGAGTGTTTTTTTTCTTTCACTCTGCAAGTCCTTGTTTCCAGGGACCTGGAAGGACAGTGAGTGAATTGTCCTTGTGCTATATTGTGCTTAAAAAAAACATTTTTTCTAGGGACAGAAAACTGTAGGTAGGGAGAGTGTTTTTTTTCTTTCACTCTGCAAGTCCTTGTTTCCAGGGACCTGGAAGGACAGTGAGTGAATTGTCCTTGTGCTATATTGTGCTTAAAAAAAAACATTTTTTCTAGGGACAGAAAACTGTAGGTAGGGAGAGTGTTTTTTTTCTTTCACTCTGCAAGTCCTTGTTTCCAGGGACCTCTAAGGACAGTGAGTGAATTGTCCTTGTGCTATATTGTGCTTAAAAAAAACATTTATTCTAGGGACAGAAAACTGTAGGTAGGGAGAGTGTCAGTTTATTTCACTCTGCAAGTCCTTGTTTCCAGGGACCTGGAAGGACAGTGAGTGAATTGTCCTTGTGCTATATTGTGCTTAAAAAAAACATTTATTCTAGGGACAGAAAACTGTAGGTAGGGAGAGTGTTTTTTTTCTTTCACTCTGCAAGTCCTTGTTTCCAGGGACCTGTAAGGACAGTGAGTGAATTGTCCTTGTGCTATATTGTGATTAAAAAAAACATTTTTTCTAGGGACAGAAAACTGTAGGTAGGGAGAGTGTTTTTTTTCTTTCACTCTGCAAGTCCTTGTTTCCAGGGACCTGTAAGGACAGTGAGTGAATTGTCCTTGTGCTATATTGTGCTTAAAAAAAACATTTATTCTAGGGACAGAAAACTGTAGGTAGGGAGAGTGTCAGTTTATTTCACTCTGCAAGTCCTTGTTTCCAGGGACCTGGAAGGACAGTGAGTGAATTGTCCTTGTGCTATATTGTGATTAAAAAAAACATTTTTTCTAGGGACAGAAAACTGTAGGTAGGGAGAGTGTTTTTTTTCTTTCACTCTGCAAGTCCTTGTTTCCAGGGACCTGTAAGGACAGTGAGTGAATTGTCCTTGTGCTATATTGTGCTTAAAAAAAACATTTATTCTAGGGACAGAAAACTGTAGGTAGGGAGAGTGTCAGTTTATTTCACTCTGCAAGTCCTTGTTTCCAGGGACCTGGAAGGACAGTGAGTGAATTGTCCTTGTGCTATATTGTGATTAAAAAAAACATTTTTTCTAGGGACAGAAAACTGTAGGTAGGGAGAGTGTTTTTTTTCTTTCACTCTGCAAGTCCTTGTTTCCAGGGACCTCTAAGGACAGTGAGTGAATTGTCCTTGTGCTATATTGTGCTTAAAAAAAACATTTATTCTAGGGACAGAAAACTGTAGGTAGGGAGAGTGTCAGTTTATTTCACTCTGCAAGTCCTTGTTTCCAGGGACCTGGAAGGACAGTGAGTGAATTGTCCTTGTGCTATATTGTGATTAAAAAAAACATTTTTTCTAGGGACAGAAAACTGTAGGTAGGGAGAGTGTTTTTTTTCTTTCACTCTGCAAGTCCTTGTTTCCAGGGACCTGTAAGGACAGTGAGTGAATTGTCCTTGTGCTATATTGTGCTTAAAAAAAACATTTATTCTAGGGACAGAAAACTGTAGGTAGGGAGAGTGTCAGTTTATTTCACTCTGCAAGTCCTTGTTTCCAGGGACCTGGAAGGACAGTGAGTGAATTGTCCTTGTGCTATATTGTGATTAAAAAAAACATTTTTTCTAGGGACAGAAAACTGTAGGTAGGGAGAGTGTTTTTTTTCTTTCACTCTGCAAGTCCTTGTTTCCAGGGACCTGTAAGGACAGTGAGTGAATTGTCCTTGTGCTATATTGTGCTTAAAAAAACATTTATTCTAGGGACAGAAAACTGTAGGTAGGGAGAGTGTCAGTTTATTTCACTCTGCAAGTCCTTGTTTCCAGGGACCTGGAAGGACAGTGAGTGAATTGTCCTTGTGCTATATTGTGATTAAAAAAAACATTTTTTCTAGGGACAGAAAACTGTAGGTAGGGAGAGTGTTTTTTTTCTTTCACTCTGCAAGTCCTTGTTTCCAGGGACCTGTAAGGACAGTGAGTGAATTGTCCTTGTGCTATATTGTGATTAAAAAAAACATTTTTTCTAGGGACAGAAAACTGTAGGTAGGGAGAGTGTTTTTTTTCTTTCACTCTGCAAGTCCTTGTTTCCAGGGACCTGTAAGGACAGTGAGTGAATTGTCCTTGTGCTATATTGTGCTTAAAAAAAACATTTATTCTAGGGACAGAAAACTGTAGGTAGGGAGAGTGTCAGTTTATTTCACTCTGCAAGTCCTTGTTTCCAGGGACCTGTAAGGACAGTGAGTGAATTGTCCTTGTGCTATATTGTGATTAAAAAAAACATTTTTTCTAGGGACAGAAAACTGTAGGTAGGGAGAGTGTTTTTTTTCTTTCACTCTGCAAGTCCTTGTTTCCAGGGACCTGTAAGGACAGTGAGTGAATTGTCCTTGTGCTATATTGTGCTTAAAAAAAACATTTATTCTAGGGACAGAAAACTGTAGGTAGGGAGAGTGTCAGTTTATTTCACTCTGCAAGTCCTTGTTTCCAGGGACCTGTAAGGACAGTGAGTGAATTGTCCTTGTGCTATATTGTGATTAAAAAAAAATTTTTTTCTAGGGACAGAAAACTGTAGGTAGGGAGAGTGTTTTTTTTCTTTCACTCTGCAAGTCCTTGTTTCCAGGGACCTGTAAGGACAGTGAGTGAATTGTCCTTGTGCTATATTGTGATTAAAAAAAACATTTTTTCTAGGGACAGAAAACTGTAGGTAGGGAGAGTGTTTTTTTTCTTTCACTCTGCAAGTCCTTGTTTCCAGGGACCTGTAAGGACAGTGAGTGAATTGTCCTTGTGCTATATTGTGCTTAAAAAAAACATTTATTCTAGGGACAGAAAACTGTAGGTAGGGAGAGTGTCAGTTTATTTCACTCTGCAAGTCCTTGTTTCCAGGGACCTGTAAGGACAGTGAGTGAATTGTCCTTGTGCTATATTGTGCTTAAAAAAAACATTTATTCTAGGGACAGAAAACTGTAGGTAGGGAGAGTGTCAGTTTATTTCACTCTGCAAGTCCTTGTTTCCAGGGACCTGTAAGGACAGTGAGTGAATTGTCCTTGTGCTATATTGTGATTAAAAAAAACATTTTTTCTAGGGACAGAAAACTGTAGGTAGGGAGAGTGTTTTTTTTCTTTCACTCTGCAAGTCCTTGTTTCCAGGGACCTGTAAGGACAGTGAGTGAATTGTTCTTGTGCTATATTGTGATTAAAAAAAACATTTTTTCTAGGGACAGAAAACTGTAGGTAGGGAGAGTGTTTTTTTTCTTTCACTCTGCAAGTCCTTGTTTCCAGGGACCTGTAAGGACAGTGAGTGAATTGTTCTTGTGCTATATTGTGATTAAAAAAAACATTTTTTCTAGGGACAGAAAACTGTAGGTAGGGAGAGTGTTTTTTTTCTTTCACTCTGCAAGTCCTTGTTTCCAGGGACCTGTAAGGACAGTGAGTGAATTGTTCTTGTGCTATATTGTGATTAAAAAAAACATTTTTTCTAGGGACAGAAAACTGTAGGTAGGGAGAGTGTTTTTTTTCTTTCACTCTGCAAGTCCTTGTTTCCAGGGACCTGTAAGGACAGTGAGTGAATTGTTCTTGTGCTATATTGTGATTAAAAAAAACATTTTTTCTAGGGACAGAAAACTGTAGGTAGGGAGAGTGTTTTTTTTCTTTCACTCTGCAAGTCCTTGTTTCCAGGGACCTCTAAGGACAGTGAGTGAATTGTCCTTGTGCTATATTGTGCTTAAAAAAAATATTTTTTCTAGGGACAGAAAACTGTAGGTAGGGAGAGTGTCAGTTTCTTTCACTGTGAAAGTCCTTGTTTCAAGGGACAGAGAAGGACACCTGAAGGTAGCCCTTATTGCTTTTTTCCCATCTCCCTGCAGGCCATCTATTAGAATGTCTGGAAGGCAAACAAGGAGAGGCAGACAGTCAGGAGGCAATAAAAGAGGGCAAGCAGGCTCTGTGTCTGGGGGCAACAGTGCTGGTCGTGGACGCGGTGCATTGTCATCAGCACATGGCCATGGGACACGCTTGTCCTTCTTTTCGGCAGCTGGACATGTTGAGCCACATCATGCCGAAGACTTGGTAGAGTGGATGACCAAGCCCTCCTCCTCCTCCTCATCCTCTCTCACCCAGGCTCAGGGTACTGGAAAAGCAGCTGCCAAAGCGTCGTCTTCCCTGGTATCAATGTCAGACAAATCATCAGTCACTCCTTCCCTAGACCCACCATGTCCTCCTCCTGAGGAGTCCCCCGAACTGTTTCAGCACAGTGTTGGGTACATGCTCCAGGAGGATGCCCAGCGTTTCGAAGGGTCTGATGATGAAACCCAGCTAGAGGAAGGCAGTAGCGTGAGAGCAGACAGAGGGGATGCTCAAGAAGGACACCAATCTGGCAGTCATGTTCCAGCAGCTGCAGCATACTGCCAGATTGGCTCCAGTGATGAGGAGGGAGGGGATGATGAGGTCACTGACTCCACGTGGGTGCCTAATAGGAGAGAGGAGGAGGAGGAGGATGAGGAGGAGGCACATCTCCAACGAGGCAGGATGCCCTTTGGTGGCCAGCGTAAGGGCAGTACACCGACGGAATCACACCGCAGAGCTCCGCCTGTGCAGGGCGCTGCCTCTGCCCGTCATTCAAAAAGTTCTTTGGTGTGGGCCTTTTTTGAGGCTAGTGCATCAGATCGCACAGCTGCTGTTTGCAACATATGTCTCAAGCGTATATCGCGTGGCCAAAACATCAGCCGCTTGGGTACCACATGCCTGACCAGACATATGTTGACCTGCCATGCAGCTCGTTGGCAAGCCTACCTCAAAGACCCACACCAAAGAACAAAGCGGACCTCTCCTTGCACCGCATCAGCTGGGATCTCCAACCCCACTATAACTTCAGTCCTCTCTGAAACATGCACTGAGAGGAATGAAGGTGTAGAATTAGGTGTGTCACAGCCAAGTACTTGCGCCCACTCTGCTAGCAGTACACCGACGTCCGATTCTAGCAGGCAAATTTCCCTGCCCCAGCTGCTGGACCGTCGAAAGAAGTTCACTCCCAGCCATCCACATGCCCAGCGGTTGAATGCTAGCTTGGCTAAATTGCTAGCGCTTCAACTGCTGCCTTTTCAGTTGGTAGACTCGGCCCCCTTCCGTGAGTTTGTGCAATGTGCGGTTCCTCAGTGGCAGGTTCCCAAACGCCACTTTTTCTCACGGAAGGCTATTCCGGCTCTCTACCGGCATGTGGAAGGCAATGTCTTGGCCTCGCTGGACAGGGCGGTCAGCGGTAAGGTGCATATTACCGCTGACTCATGGTCCAGCAGGCATGGACAGGGACGTTACCTTTCTTTCACGGCCCATTGGGTCACTCTTTTGACAGCTGGGAAGGATTCAGGACAAGGTGCAGTAGTGTTGGAGGTTGTCCCACCGCCACGCCTCCAAAATGCTACTACTGGTTGTGACACACCTCTCTCCTCCACCCCCTCCTCTTCTTCTTCCTCCATGGCCTCTTCCTGTGGTTTGTCCTATGAACCAGCGGTGCTCCGTAGCCGTTCACGGGGCTACGCAAGTACGCAGGCAAAAAGATGCCATGCCGTGCTTGCGCTGGTGTGTTTGGGGGACAGAAGCCACACTGGGGCAGAGGTCCTGTCTGCTCTGCAGGGCCAGGCCGAGAGGTGGTTGACGCCACGCCAGCTTAAGCCAGGAATGGTGGTTTGCGACAATGGCACCAACCTCCTCTCCGCCCTCCGACAGGGACAACTGACCCATGTGCCCTGTGTGGCTCACGTCCTTAACCTGGTGGTGCAGCGCTTCTTGGGCAGGTACCCGGGCTTACAGGATGTCCTGAGGCAGGCCAGGAAAGTCTGTGTGCATTTCCGCAGATCTTATAATGCCAGTGCTCGCCTGGCTGAGCTGCAAAAGGAGTTGAACCTGCCCAAGAACCGCCTTATATGTGACATGCCCACCAGGTGGAACTCAACGTTGGCCATGCTGCAGCGGCTGCACACGCAGCAGAGGGCCATCAATGAGTACCTGTGCGACTACGGCACCAGGACAGGGTCAGGGGAGCTTGGTTTTTTTTCTCCACGCCAGTGGGGCATGATCAGGGATGCATGCACTGTCCTGGCACCATTTGAGGAGGCCACGAGGATGGTGAGCAGTGACAGTGCATGCATCAGTGACACTGTACCTCTTGTCCACCTGTTGGAGCACACGCTGCATGGAATAATGGACAGGGCACTTGAGGCAGAACAGAGGCAGGAAGAGGAGGACTTCCTTGCCTCTCAAGGCCCCCTTTACCCAGACAGTGTTCCTTCTGTCCCACCCATCGCACAGGAAGAGGAGGAGGAGGAGGAGGAGGAGGAGGAGGATTGTGTCAGCATGGAGGTGGAGGCTGGCACTCAGCATCATCAGCAGCAGTCTTTTAGGGATGATTTACAGTCCCAAGAAACCAGTGGACTTGTACGTGGCTGGGAGGAGGTGGCTGCGGATCATGTCGTCCTTAGTGACCCAGAGGACTCCGGAGCGAATGCCTCAGCAAACCTACGCTGCATGGCCTCCCTGATCCTGCAAAGTCTGCGGAAGGATCCTCGTATTCTTCGGATCAAGGAGAGGGACCATTACTGGCTGGCCACTCTCCTTGATCCACGGTACAAGGGTAAGGTTGCGGACCTTATGTTACCGTCGCAGAGGGAGCAGAGGATGAGACAACTCCGGGAGGCCTTGCAGAAAGGTCTGTGCAACGCGTTCCCAGAGACTGGGAGGTTGCAAACTCCTGGTCCTGGACAACGAGTTGCTGAGGCTTCGGCCAGTCAAAGAAGGAGCGGTGGGGAAGGTGGCCGTCTGACCGATGCGTTCAGACAATTCTTTAGTCCGCAGCCCCAAAGTATGATCGGTTCCAGCAACCATCGCCAGCGTCTGATAAACATGGTGCAGGAATATCTAGGGGCAAGGTCAGACTTGGACACCTTCCCCACCGAAAATCCTCTGGCTTACTGGGTCTTGAGGATGGATCACTGGCCAGAGCTTGCACAGTATGCAATTGAGCTACTGGCCTGTCCTGCATCCAGCGTTCTTTCGGAACGCACATTCAGTGCTGCTGGAGGATTTGTCACGGATCACAGGGTGCGCCTGTCCACCGACTCGGTTGATCGACTGACTTTCATCAAGATGAACCAGTCTTGGATCACCACCAGCTACCACACACCTGATGCTGATATAACAGACTAATTGATTTTAACATGTCACATCCCTTCAAGACTGATGCTGATGCTGAGTGCCTGTGCTGTTATGTTGACTGGCTATCCTCCTCCTCCGAGTCCTCAATGATACGATTGATGATGATAGCTTGTAAGATCATTTTTGTTTATGGGTGCCGCCACCAGTGCCTAACGCCCAATTTTTCAGCCCCTGTTTAACAGGGGCGTGTAATTAGAATTTTTGAAGCAATACTTTGCAACAGGGCTCATTGCTGTGCTCCAAGTACAGTATCTGTGAGGAGTTGCAGTGTTGTGCCACCAGTGCCTAAGGCCCAATTTTTCAGCCCCTGTTTAACAGGGGCGTGTCATTACAATTTTTGAAGCAATACTTTGCAACAGGGCTCATTGCTGTGCTCCAAGTACAGTATCTGTGAGGAGTTGCAGTGTTGTGCCACCAGTGCCTAAGGCCCAATTTTTCAGCCCCTGTTTAACAGGGGCGTGTCATTACAATTTTTGAAGCAATACTTTGCAACAGGGCTCATTGCTGTGCTCCAAGTACAGTATCTGTGAGGGGTTGCAGTGTTGTGCCACCAGTGCCTAAGGCCCAATTTTTCAGCCCCTGTTCAACAGGGGCATGTAATTACAATTCTTGATCTAATAATTCACAGCAGGGCCCATTGCTGCACCCACCAAGAGTAACTGTCAGGGCTTACAGTGTTGTGGCACCAGCACCACCATCAAAGGCCCAATTTTTACTACCACTGTTCAACAATTATATGTAATTAAAATTCCTGATATAATAGTTGACAGCAGGGCGTTCCAGCACCAACCAAGAGTAACTGTGAGTGCTTACAGTGTTGTGCCAACACCAACAACTAAGGGGCCTATTTCTGCAGAGTATATACGGCAGGTCCCTACTTTCAAACATCCAACTTACAAACGACTCCTACTTGCAAACGCAAGAAGACAACAGGAAGTGAGAGGAAATCTACCACTAGGAAGGAAAATTCTCTCCTGTAAGAATAAATATGGGAGAAAGGTGTCTCCTCTGTACTGATGCTTTATCAGCAATCCTTGTTTCAAGAAAAACACCACATTTCAAAAACAGTTGTCATTGGGACGGAAAGTGAGGTGAAATATTCTGAACAGGGGCACAGACAGCAAAACAAATGTTACAGGGGTGATAACCCTTACCTATGTTTTCCAAAAAGTTTAAAAATAGATTTTTGGTCTGGAGCTACACTTCAACAATGTACCTGTTCAAAATTACAAACAGATTCTACATAAGAACAAACCTACAGTCCCTGTCTTGTATGCACCGCCTGTATAGGGCTGTTCAGAGTATATAGGGCCTTTTTTATTTTATGTGCGGGGTTCCCCTTAATATCCATACAAGACCCAAAGGGGCTGGTAATGGGCTGGGGTGGGGGGGGGGGTCATGGGGTAGCTATGCCATTTTTCTTAAAGAATTTCATCCATATTACCGGGACCAGACATTACATTAAAGCCGCAAGCAGTTTTAAATGGCTTTTTTTTCCTTTAGAAGTGTCATTTTGTGCAGGGACAGTTCTAAACACGGAAAACACGTGGCACTTCACAGGCATACTTTAGACACCCCCCAGGTACGATATTTAAAGGAATATTTGACTTTTTTTTTTTCACTTTATGCATCATTAAAATGACTGCTCCCGAAAAACGACCGTTTTTAAAACTTATTTTTGCATTGATACATGTCCCCTGGTGCAGAACCCGGGTTCCCAAACCCTTTTTAGGACAATAACATGCATAATAGTTGTTATAATTAGCACTTTAGAATTCGAACGTTCGCATCCATTGTATTTAATAGGGTTCTAATGTTCGTTCGAACTTTCGGTCCGTTCGCGGGTTCTGGTGCGAACCGAACCCGGGGGTGTTCGGCTCATCACTAGTGGTAATAAATAGTGTGTACTCAGGCTGGTCTGGAGTTGAAAGCAGGGTACCACAAAGCTCTGTTGTTCTGGGACCAATTATGTTTAATTTATTTATAAATTATATAGAGGTTGGTATAAATAGTTCCATCTCAGAGTTTGCTAAAGACACAAAAATAAGTAGGACAATAACAACTTCACTGCATGACATTGAACATTTTCAAGAAGACGTTAATAAAATAATGGGGTGGGCAAATACATGGCAAATGAGGTTAAATGTGAAAAAATTAAAATAATGCACTCGGGGGCTAAAAATATGAACGCAAGTTACTCACTACGGGGAGCACTTTTGAGGGAATCCAGGGTGAAAAAAGATCTGGGGATCCTACTAGAATACAGGCTCAGCAATGGCATGCAATGTTAAGCTGCTTCAAGCTGAATTTTAGCATGCATAAAAGAGGGTATTTACTCAAGAGATACAACTGTAATTCTACCACTTTACCAAACTCTGGTCCGGCCGCATCTGGAATATGCCGTCCAGTTCTGGTCACCAATCCTAAAAAGGGATGGGCTAGAAATGGAGAGAGTCCAGAGAAGGGTGACCAAGCTAATAAGGGGACTGGAGGACCTTAACTACAAACATTAAACTTATTCTCCCTAGAGAAGAGACGCTTGAGAGGAAATATGATAGGGATATACAAATACTTCAATAGTGATTCTAGCATAGGGAGGAAGCTATTCAGTAACAGGGAGTGTAGGAAGACACGCGGCCACTCAATGAAATTGAAGCGGGTTAACCCTAAGCTGCATAGGGGTTTTTCCACTGTCAGGGCGGTAAGGATGTGGAACTCCCTTCCAGAATGGGTGGTGTCAGCGGGAAGTATAGATAGTTTCAAAATACTCTTAGATAGGCATCTTAGCGAACACAGTATACAGGGATATGGGAAATGGTATTTGACACACACACACACACACAGGTTGGACTGGATAGACTGGCATCTTTTTTTCAAACTTACCAACTATGTAACTATGGGGGAAGCAGAAAAAATGTCAGACAACAGAAGGGTCTGTCTACATTGAAAATGCTGGTAGTAGGGACCTTTTTGAAAATGTAGTCTTTCAGTAAGCCTATTATCATACCTTCCAACTTTGTAAAGTCCCTTCGCGGGACATTCTTCGCGGGACATTCTGATGTCCCCTCTCCCCTGCCAACCAGAGTTGTTGAGCGGGGGGGTGCGGGACATTGGCAAAAAAAAAATGGCGGGGGGCCACCGATCGGGGGGGGGGGGCATACTAGTGCGCCGATCGCGGGGGGGGGGGCTCTTACCTGCTGCTGCTGCTC
This sequence comes from Rana muscosa, assembly GCA_029206835.1. Classification (NCBI taxonomy): domain Eukaryota; kingdom Metazoa; phylum Chordata; class Amphibia; order Anura; family Ranidae; genus Rana; species Rana muscosa. The sequence continues at coordinate 384,481,619 of CM055127.1, forward strand.
CTCTTCTTCTGTTCATGTTTCCTGCTGTGCGGGAAACATGATAGTCTCGCGGGAGTGCGGGAAGGAGGAGCCTCTGCGGGTAAAACCAGCACAATCCGTGCCAGTTGGGAGGTATGCTATTATTGTATCCTACAGAAACTGTGCCCAGACTTCTACAATCCACATTTCAGTAATAAACCTCCTGACACACTGTGGGCCTCATACTGCACTGTTATCAGACCTATTATTGTTATTATATGTGCAGTTAATAAGATGCTGAGGTGTGCATAGGCCCTAAGAGCTGACCTTTCATAAATCTGAAGACTATAAATACAGTTTTCAGTCTAAAGGTCACCAAAACATAATACGTTAAAGTGATACTATACAATATTCTTATTTTATAAAAGTAATCCATACACATTCACTACTAAATGGCCCTGTAATCTGTTTTTCATGAAATAGTTTTTTCTGCCTCACTTCTGTTTGTTTGGAATGCTCTATACAGACTACAAATCCTCTAGTCCATAGTCCCTAATCAATCTCAGGTGCAAGCAAGAGATGGTGGCTATGTTCCTACATACAGTGGGCACATGGAGAACAAATGTGGCCACCTTCTAACAGGAAGCTGGATAACAAAAAAAAAAAAAAAAAACGACTTTGGAGATTTGAGGCTGAGAACAATGGAAAATAAAAATAAAATTCTATTGTAAAATTACCTCTTTTGAGGTAAGAATACATAGAATTGTATTCTTTAAAACAGAGCTTAGTGTCACATTAAACCATACTATCATCCATAACAAACTTAGAAAACTACTAACACAATTGTATAGCAGTTTGGGCCCTGACTATGTGTAATGGGGCCCTATAGCAAAACAAATAAAAGAGGGAGGTCTGCATCTCAAAGGCAGGTCTACTAAAACTTCAACAACTGGTGCAGCTGTGCATGATAGCCAATCAGCTTCTAACTCCAGCTTGTTCAATTAGGCTTTCGCAAAGAAACCTTGAAGCTGATTGGTTTCTATGCAGAAGTGAGCCTGATTTAGCAATATCCAGTTTATTGATTTAGTGTTCTTTTTTAAAGCCCCTTACACACTATTAGATTTTCTACAGATTTTTGTCTTCAGATTTACCAAAACCATGTAGAGCAGTGGTTCTCAACCTTCTAGGGCCGTGACCCCTTGATAAAATTTCCCAAGTTGTGGGGACCCCTAACAGTAAAATTATTTTCGTAGCGTGGGTTGTCAGCACTCAGGGCAAGACAAGTAATTTGCGCCCATAACCCACAGACATTTAGCGCTCCCTGAGTCCCTTCCACTCCTACAGTATTAAAACCCCTTATGGTACATTTTAGGATGTACCACTCTTTCTCTTTGTTCTCCTTTCTTTCCCTTTTATCTCTCCCTATCATAATTTCTTGTTTCCCTACATCCCTCTCTCTAGCCGTTTTTCACTCCCTTTTTCTTGGTTCCTCCCCCTCTTTTCCTCTACCTTCCATGTATTCTCTATTTTTATTCCTTCTCTTACTCCTTGGTGGGGGGGGGGGGGATGTTGTGGGATGCGTGGCAGTGCTGGTGGGGAGTTAGGATCAGTGGCAGTGCTGAGAGGAGTTCTGATCAGCCAACTTAGGTGCTCTTGATCAAGGTCATCTGCTGATCTAAGAACTGTAGTGGGGACTTTTAATGGCAACTATAATCACAGGTAGTGTTACTCGCTGTGTCTCCAGATTCACTGTGTCTCTGACTTTGTGGTGTCTCGTAGCAGTGACACCTATGCCGAAATCAGGAGATGGGGTCTCCTCCAGCTCCTCCCACTTCACATTCCTCACCAATCAGCTGACCCCTAGTCTCTGCCCCCCAGCCATGCCTTGAACTGAATGGGCGGCTGCGAAGAGGCTAAGTGGGCAGCCGCGGGCTCCAGAAACAGCCCTGCTGTGCGGTCGCAAAAAGGCTGGGAGAGAGGAGCAGGCTTCAGGAACTGCCCAGGATTCGGCGACCCCTGGAAAATCGTAATTTGACCCCCGAGGGGGTCCCGACCCCAGGTTGAGAACCACTGATGTAGAGCAAGGGCCTGCCTTATTGCTTACAAATTGAAACTCTAAAGGTCTGTCCCCCATATTATATGGTTTTGGTAAATCTAAAGACAAAAGTCTGCAGAAATTCTAAGTGTGTATGGGGTCTAAGAGGAAATAATTCTCCCAAAAACGATATGAAGATGTAAACAATCTGTCCAGGTTGTATCCAGTCAGGCAGACCCTCGTACAACATAGAAGATTGTACAGTACACGGCCATATCACATTTCTCTATACAGAGCTACAAAGAGGACAGGTGTGGAGGAGGGGGAGCCCCAGCTGTCTGTCTGCTCACACATGTCTGGCTGGGAGAGGCACAGGAAGCAGCATGCTCTCCCCTCTGCAGTCGTCTGTCGCACTGACCTCTCACCCCACGCCGCCAGCCAATGGGATGGGCGCACGCTGTGCGCGTCGCTCCGGTGGCTCCGCCTCTTCCGTCTCTGGGACGCCGGCTGTAGAACGTGCCTGGGAGACCCTGAAAGCACCGCTGCTCAGCATTCCCGGGAGTGACACGTGACTCGGATCGGAGGTGAGGAGCCGTGTCCCCCATGTGACCGGAGAGAGCAGTGCCGGGCTCTGTACACGTGTCAGGGGTGTGTGTGTGGTGCCTAGGCACCGGCCTCAGCTGCTGCACAACCCCTTGGCAGAGACTGTCACTCATTCATTGAATGGTGGCGATTGGCTGTGCTGAGTGAGGACCGCTCGTTCAGTCATATCGCAGCTCCTGTGATTTCTATACATTCTGCATGAATCAGCTGCCCATGCTGTACATGAGGAGGTCCTGCTCTGCTGTGCAGTGCCTGCCAGTCATAGGAGCCTACCTGACAGGGCCTCCCCCCCCCCCCAACAAAACAATACAATTCTATATTCACTAAAATCATTATTATTGGACACAACATGAGTGTGAATGAGGTGTTGGGGCGCTGTGTTACTCTATATGGACACATGTATACGGGCCCCTAACACCGGCAGTGTGTATTCAGGGGCCACTCGCCCTCATCTGACGTATACCTTGTGAAGGACGTCTGTTCTCTCACATAGCACCCCTCTCTCAGGCTAGGTTCACATCTATGCTGTTTTGGGGCGCGTTTTTGTATGCGGTTTTCATGTATTTTTCACGTTGTTTTTTTCCTCAACAAAGTGTAACTAGCCAGTTGTTACGAAGCGAGTGGCCACCGCGTCCTTAACAATCGATGAGTCCTCAGCTGTCAGTGGGGTGGTCCGTTGACAGCTGAATGTAAAAAAAATTGCCGGTGTTCTATCGAAAAATGCCTCCGATGGGTCTGCTCATGCGCAGTACCAAACGTCACTAAAGCTGATATGTTGATCAGCTGGCGTGACGTCAACACAGCGCTTGCGCAGTTATCATCATAGGCATCCGATGCTATGCAAACAGGGAGAATGTACTTGTCAGATTCTGCCTCGCTGTTGCGGGGCGTGTTGTGCGTGTGTTGCAATCCATCCTTAGACACAGGCAAAACCCGCCAGTCAAAACACGCCCTTTAACATGGAAAACCCACCACAGCGAGGCAGAATCTGACATGTTCGTTCTCCCTCCGCTGTTTGCACAGAATCGGATAAGGCCTCTGACGATCTGCGCATGCGCTATGTTGACCTCACGCCAGCTGATCGACAGATCAGCTGGAGTGAAATTTGGTACTGCGCATGTGCAGACCCATCGGAGGCATTTTTTTGTTGGGAGGCAGTATTCGTCAGGACACCGGGAAAGTAGAATAAGGGGGGAAAAAACGGTGTGTGGGCCCTCCCCCCAGTTCATACCAGGCCCTTTCAGGTCTGGTATGAATTTTGAGGGGAACCCCCACACCAAAATAAAAAAAATTGTGGGAGCCCCCCTAACATCCATACCAGACCTTTATCCAAGCCAGGAAAGGGGGGGGGGAGCGATTCTAATGAGCCCCCTGGCCACAGACCCCCAACAACCACCGGCCAGGGTTGTGGGGAAGAGGCCCTCATCCCCATCAACATGAGGACAGGGTGCTTTGGGGTGTGCAGACCCCCCCCACCGCAAAGCACCCCCTCTATGTTGAGGGCATGAGACTTGGTATGGTTCAGGCTTTTTCCTGGCCTGCCGGGTGCATGCTTGGATAAGGGTCTGGTATGGACTTTGGGGGGGGGGGAGTGTGCCACGCCATTTTTTTTTTCCTTTAGGTGTGGGGTTCCTCTCAAAATCCATACCAGACCTGGAGGGCCTGGTGTGGATTGGGGGGGGACCCATGCCATTATTTTTCTTATTTATCCTTTGCTGGCAATTTATTTTTTAAACTGGGTTTACTTCCTCTTAAGCAGCTGAATGTAAAAAAAAAAAACACCACCTGCAAGACAAAGGCATAATGAGCTAGTATGCATACTAGCTCATTATGTAACACTCACCTCCGATTGAAGCCCCCGCAGCTGTCCTCTTCCAACGCTCGGGCAGCCGACATCTTGCCTGGGGGCTACTTCCGGGTTTCGCGGCTCCGGCGCTGTGATTGGCCGGACCTGTGATGACGTCACTCCCGCGCAATGTGCAACCAGTGACGGAATAGCCTCAATGAGGAACGGCATGCTACAGTGCGCCTGCGCCGCCGTACACGGCTGCCCCCGTGATTTTAGTAAATATCTCCTAAACCGTGTAGGTTTAGGAGATATTTCAAGCACCTACAGGTAAGCCTTAATCTAGGCTTACCTGTAGGTTAAAGTGATTGTAAAGGGTTTGTTTACAACCACTTTAAGCGGCTATTTACAGTTTGGTAAAGAGAAAGAACCCCCCCCCCCCCTGCAAAATGCAAGTAAAAATGCAACACTGTTTTTGGTGAATTCATTGAAGTCTATTACACACAAAACGTGTTAAATGGACTGTAGTGCGTTTCTGCAAAACGCATAGGTGTGAATCTACATTCAGACCAAACCTAGTGTGTTTTTTTTTCTGAGCACCCACACCTTTCAAATCAGGACCTGCGGCTTTGTTCGTGTAACTGCAGGCGCATGAACAAACCACTTGTTCACACGGCCAAAGTATCTACCTGAACAAGCCCTTAGGACTGAATGGCATGGGGAGGGGAATACGGTAAAACCCCATGGTTGAACTGTGCTTTTACCACCAGCCTCTACCCACTTTAGATTCAGAGGCAGGGGGTGTACACATGTTGCTGCCGTGATTGTTGCGCAGCCATGGCCAAAATTATATTTTCTTTTGAGTGCCACCCATTCAGGTGAATGGCATTGCTCTGCATGTGCCCCGAAATCATGTGCTTGTGCTGCGTTGAAAGGGTTAAAGTGGATGTAAACCCACTCTCATTCTTTCTAAACTACTGCCATAGTGCTGATCTATAAGGATATACATACCTCCTGTATGTATCCTTACCTGTCAAATGTCTCCCCTCTGTCTGTAATGAGACCCGAAAAACTGCAGATTCTGTGGGTGGGTCTGTTGTCTGGAGTTCGGTGGGTGGAGTCGTGATGTCAGTAGACTCCCCGCCCACCTCTACACTCCCCTTGTCAGCATACATTTTCACCAGTGTATTTCTTACACAGAACTTCTGCTATGATCACTAACATCCCGTCAAAACCCAGAAAAGTCACCACATGACTTTAGCATGCCCAATCATGCTGAGGTGTGGAGCAGCCAATCCTGGGAGAGCTGGAGAAGAAAGGAGGAGGGGATCTGAAGTACACAGAATGTCTCTCTCAGGCTCATGCATGAGATATGTAAATCACCTGTCACTCACAGCAAGGCGGAAGAATTGACTCCTATTTCTCTGTCAGTTTTTATCTCGCTGAAAAAAAGATAAGAGGATTGCTCAGAGCTGGATTAACTCTTTGTAGCAAGATTGGGCACAGATGACATGAAATCCTACACTGTACAAGCCTTAATTAAAAAAAAAAATTGGGTTTACATCCACTTTAAGGCAGATGATGAGGAGGCGGTACAACACCTTGTCACCTCCTGTCAAATGTTCTTTGAAATTAAATCAAAATGCAGATTGCCCTTCAGAGAGCAAATCAAGTTTAAAATGAGTCCTTGATTTATTATTTTTTTAATTATATATATTTTTTTAACAGCCCTGTTGGGAGGCTTTGGTAAAATATCGGGTCTAAATAAACCCCTGATGTCTCACTTTTGAAACCAAGAAAAGGCCTAAAGAATCTGTGGGGGTTATTTACTAAAGGCAAATCCACTGTGCACCGCAAATGCACTTGGAAGTGCAGTTGCTATAGATCTGAGGGGGACACGCGAGGAATATAAAAAATAAAATGTTTGCTTGCACATGATTGGATGATAAAAATCATCAGAGCTCCCCCTAATTTCAGAGCTTCTGCTCAATCTACAATGACTGCATGTCCAAGTGCACTTTCTGTGCACTTGTAGTGCAGAGTGGATTTGCCTTTAGTAAATCAACCCCTGTGTCCTCAGTCCCTTTCTCTGCAGCTTCAGCTGCTCTGCAGATGATTGAACAGGAAGTGCTCTGTACAGAGGCTTCCTGTTCATTCACAAGCCGGATCATAGTAAACTGTTTACTATGCTTCAGTTAGGCATCAACACAGGAGCAATCACTAGGTCCATTTAGGAAAGGAAGGTGACAGTAAATATGAAATATTTACCTCTCTATCCTGAAAGGGGGGGACGGACGGACCACAGAGGGATCAGAACAGCGGAAGGTGGATGCAAATACTTGAAGGGATCCTACTATGGCTTCTCCTGCAGCTCAGCCAGCTTCCCCTCCTCTCTTTCCTACCGACTTTCAACTGCTGCAGGGGGATCAGGGTGAGAGCTGAGAGCCAATGACTGACAGTCACCAGCTCTCTGCTCACAGAGAACTGAGCAATCAGTGGTGTTTGATCACTCGGTTCTCAGTCATAGATCCGGCAGGGGACAGATGCAGAATCGGACTGATGCTGCATCCACCTAGGTAAGTGTGATTTAAAAAAACAAACAAAAAAACCTTCTGTTAGCCATTTCTGTGCATAGTTCTGGGCACTCACTACATAAATGAACTGGACCAAGGAGGTGAACCGGACATTGTTAAAGCTGCCAGTGCGAGTGAACCCTCGCTAACAGAACTTTTAGGGCAAGGCCCTTCCTAGAAAATCCAGTCCAGTCTGTACAACCAGATTGTAACATGTTTTGCTTGAATTAAATAACTACCTGTGATTCCCCTGCAATTGTAAAATTGTAACTCCCAGAAATGTCAGAAAACATTTGTGTTACTGATGGCCTCCGGTAATCCTCTGCCATTGATATTCCGGTGCAGAATATACATATAACTATTTCATTTGGGGAACCCTTGGCAGCCTTTCTTCCCTAGACCAATGTATGAGATCCTCCCCACACTGAACCCTTACGACATAAAAAGGCATCTCGTAGCGGAGGTGTGATCGGCATCTGGCTTGTGTCTGGATCTGATTCCATACTTCTAACCACTCCTTGTTTGGCTGGGATTGTACACTACGGATGTCTGTCACTGCAGATTAAACCAGCAGGCACAACCCCTGGGATGTAACAGAAGAATCATTTGAAAGCATGTAGGATACAATTCTGAGCCAAAAATAAGACAAGCGTTTCTGAAATACAATAACATTTTGTAAGTAAATAAAACAAAATTCTAAAATCAGTTACAGAGTAAAATTCTTTTCAGTGGCATGGTGCACAGTGCAGCACAGTAGACCGTTCCTGGAGAGGATCTGCTTTGGCAGGGCGCCACACATGATGCTGTCAGTTGGCCATATTGATGGCGTCAGGTGTCACGTTTAGAAAGTGACTCCTCAGCGTATTCTCTCTAGGGCTGCTCTCTGCTTCTCTCATATTATTAGCCTGTAGGGTGTCTGTTCCTGCAGCTTCCAAATTGGTTTTAGGAAATCATTAGTTTTAAAATGAGATCCATCTAACCCTGGATTAGGTGCTGTGGAGTGGACTCTTTAGTTTCATTATTGATAAGGCCTTAATGTGATGTAGCCATGGCTCCAAAAAAGGTATACTTATTATTCCCATGTATTAATATTAGTTGGCTGCCTTGGAAAATGATGATGGTTTTGGCTTACATTTTAGATGCCTCCTAAGAAAGTAGATGATGGACCAAAACAGCATCCCATTATTGGACGATTTGGGACTTCTCTGAAGATTGGTATAGTTGGACTACCCAATGTGGGGTGAGTGAATCATGGTCTCATTTTACCTTTTTAGTGGTATTTCAGTTACTGGGCTCGATGGGGTAGAGCGGTAGTGGTCAAATTATAATGTATACAGAGAATGGGCTGCAGCGCTTGACATCACCGAGGGCCACCCATAAAACCCAGTATATGTAATTCTACAAAAGGCTGTCAGAGAATGTGGACAAGTTATAGGTGTGGTTGGGGAAATGTATCAGAACTGGGGACGTGGTTTTTACACCCATGCATGCATTTTTATGCAGTTAATAGAAACTCCTGGCACCAACTTAAAGCTGTAGAAAACCAAAAAAGAAATATATTGCAGCTTACAATTACTTTATTGTGGTGGCTGCATTCATTTTATTTTTATTTTTTTCTTATATACTCAATTACCTGGACAGTAACACATTTCCTCTAGGGTGTTTCCATTCTGGATAGAGGAGCATTGGAGCCCCCTTTGGACAGCAGCATTCTTATTCTGGGGAGAGGGTTGCGTTCGATGATCGGCAGATTTAGATGGACTTGACTAACAAATTGAAGTTGAACTCCAGCTAACACTGCTTTTTAAGCAGTTACAGAACACGGTTTCTTTTCTTATTTTAATAAAGGTTTTCCATAATTGAACAAAAGCTGATCACTTTAAGCACCCCTGTCAGTGTTGCATGGTTTGTCTCAACCAAATTAAAGAATAACAGACTTGCCAGATTACCAGATGTAAATAAAGAAATTAAAGCCTAGTAATGTAAAATTAATGCAGCCACCACATTTAAGCATTAGCAAGCTGCAATATGATGTTTATTTTTTTGGGTTTGGGGTTTATTACTGCTTTATTTTTTGTAATAGTAATAGGCTGGGAATTTTATTATACTTGTAATAGAGGATGCCAACAGAGATCACAGGTAACCAGTAGAAACAAACACCCCATCCCAGTCCCACCTTGATCACAAGGGGGGGGGGGGGCTATTTATAAGTAATGGTGGAATTATACTCAGTGTTCCTGGAATTAGAGCACCCTCAGGTTCCTGGAGTTTCTTCACTCCATAATCTGTGTCTGGTTTCCTCAGCTTGATTGTAGCAGTTAATGTTAGCAGCTGTTTACACTGATCCTAATGTCAGAGCTTGGGGAAATCAGTGAAGGTGGTATTAATAGTGCTGCAAGGCAGGGCTACATAGAAGTGGAGGTATTCATAAAGGGGTTGTAGACTCCGAGCCAATCTTAACCAGGTGCAGGTAGTTCTAAAGAAAACTACCGCTAGAAATGTGTCAGTAAGGCCTGTTTCACATGGTTTCAGCTTGTATAAGAGAAGTGCGAACAGCAAGCTTTGACAAAGTATTTTTTAAAGCTTTCAGCAAGCTTTGTTGAAGCTTTTAAAGTATCATTCAACTCCAGTTTGTAAATGCTGAGCACAGGTCCTAATGGGAATGCTGATTCCCACTTTAAGCAAGCTGCTAGCAGGCTTTCAACAAAATGCTGAAGCCTGCTAGCAGCTTGTTTAAAGTGGCAATCGGCACTCCCATTAAGATCTTTGTGTAGCATTTACAAACTAGAACCGCATGGTTCTTTAAAAGCTTCAACAAAGCTTGCTTAAAGTTTTGCACATACTTTTTCAAAGCTGTTCACACTGCTGAAGCCTAAAGCGTGTGTGAAATAGGCCTTTTTTCTTTTCTAAATTCCACCAATTTGTATTTAAAACCACTACAAAGAAACCTAAAGTGAACCTTTCATGAGAGAAACATCAAGGATTGATGGCGGATGAAAAACGGACGGACATGTATGTCTATGGGCTAGCGGACTTCAGCAGATGATCATCCATTGGTTTTTTGAGACGGAAGCAAACCCTATTTTTTTTCAGTTTAAAAAACCGAACGGACGAAAAACGGATGTTGGCAGACGTTCCGCTGACATCCATTTTTAAACACACTGTATATTGCTGGTTGCTAAGGAGGGGTCCTTAAAAACCGATGAGTTATCAGCTGTCATCGGGGTTTCCCTCTGACAGCTGAATGTAAAAAAAAAAAAAATTGTGAAAAAAAACGGCATGGGTCCCCCCCCCAGGTCCATACCAGGCCCTTAAGGTCTAGTATGGATTCGGAGGGGACCCCCCACGCCAAAAGTTAACAAAAAATGGCGTGGGGGGCCCCCAAAATCCATACCAGACCCTTATCCGAGCATGCAGCTCGGCATGTCAGGAAAGGGAGGGGACGAGCAAGCGGCCCCCCACTCCTGAACAATACCAGGCTGCATACCCTCAACATTTGGGAAAGTCGATGCTTTAGGGGGGGCTCTGCACCCCCCCCACCCAAAGCACCTTGCCCCATGTTGATGGGGACAAGGGTCTCTTCCCGACAACCCGGGGCTGTGGTTGTCGGGTCTGCAGGCGGGGGGCTTATCGGAATCTGGAAGCCCCCTAAAGGGGGCCCCCAGATCCCAGGCCCCCCTATGTAAATGGGTATCTGGTACATCGTACCCTTACCCATTCACCTCAAAAAGCAGTGAAAAGTAATAAAAACAAGAGCCGGTTTTTGACAAGTCCTTTATTAAAAAATAGCTCTGAGCCATCTTCTCCCGCCCGCCCCCAGTTATCCGCTAGAAAAAAAAAAAGCTGCTCTTCTCCTGTGGCGGTCTTCCTCCGTTGTTGTCCCCCCCCCCACTGTCTGGCACCTCTTATATAGCCATGGAGCGTGGCTGTCTGATGACATCACCTGGAGAGCCCGCCCCTTGTGTCGTCACAAGGGGCGGGCTCTCTGGGTGATGTCATTGGATGGCCACACCCCATGGCTATATAAGAGGTGCCCCATGACAGCTAATGACTCATTGGTTGTTAAGGATTCAGTGGCTGGCTTCCCAGCCCCCTCCTTTGCAACCAGCTATGTTTGAAGTTCAGTTCAGTCACGAACATGAAAAAGGGTGTAAAAATTGACATCCGTATCCATTTTTGTTCCCTTTTTCTTTTACAAAAAAACCCCCATAACTGAACACCCGTGTGAAAGGACTCTAAAGCAGCATTTTATTCCGAGTACCGGTGTTAATTTTGGCAGCAAATTTTGCTTTAGTTTTAGTCTTAGGACTAAAATGGCGTTTTAGTCACATTTTAGTCGTATTTAGTCGACTAATTCTCCAGGACATTTTAGTCGACTAAAACAAATTTTAGTCATCTAAAATCTAATGGGTGTTGTTAAATTGTAATGCAGTATTTAAGCATTTCTCTACAATTTCCAAACTCATTATATACTGCTGGGGTGAAAAATGTAATATGTTATTTTTTAAGGTATTGAGGTATGAACATGCACTACATGTAGAACAGTGTTAATTTTGATGTCAAATTTCAATTTAGTTTTAGTCTTAGTCTTTTGAATAAAATGCCATTTTAGTTTTAGTCGTATTTTAGTCATCTCAGTTGTTTTAGTCGTATTTTGGTCGACTAAAATGGTAATAAGTTAGTCGACTAAAATGTTTTAGTCGACAAAATTAACACTGCTGAGTACCCAATCGTGCAAAAAAAAAATGTAGTAATAATTTTTGTTTTCAGGGGATTAAAGTGAGCACAGGCTTCACTTATTCACTAAACTCTGTTCACTTAGCAAAGTAAAAACTTTACAGTTTCCCTTCCTTTTAGTAAACCCTCAATATTTGGGATAGATACTCATTGCCCTGTTCCATCTTTTAATCCACGTTATGATTTTATGTATGGCTGTTGTGGATCTTCATGGGGTGTTTGGTTACACCTTTATGTATAGCCCACTTCAGCCTCTATAATTGTACCCCACGTAAAATAGTTAACTTTTTGCAGCTGTGGTAATTGCAGCATTGGCATGGTTCTGGGCATCCAGCCAAGTACAGTGTTGATTTTGTATGAAATTGTCTTTCTGTCATTGTAGATAATATTATGTGACAGCGAATCACATATGTATGTTTCTCAATTTTCTCCCATAGAAGTAGTGTGGGAACCAGCTGCAAACGATAGAGCGTTAAGGACGCAGCCATTTGCTCAAAGTCGATTTAAACACAGCATGTTGGCACGTTATGTTAGACATATCTGTCAAACAATCCCCTCCAGTGCTACACTGTCAGACCTCCCAATGGTCACTGGCGCTTCCATTTTTTTTACCAGTCTTCGTCCTGGGTTAGGACTGTTTAGCTGGGCTGAGATGACGTGATCACTTTCGTGCAAGGGCACGGGAGTCACATTCATCACCGTACCAAGCGGTGTAAATGTACGTATAGTAAGCTGTACATGCACGGCTCAGCGTACATTAGAGTAGTTATAGAGGTACAAGGTTTTTTACCTTAATGCATTCTAGACATTAAAGGAAAAGTAGGGCCAAAGCTCTTTTGGCCCTACTTCTGTGGATCACAGGAGTGCACTTAGTTCCGGTCCAGGCTGGATCGATCTCAACTTTGAATTCGAGATCCACCCAGATGGCTCAACGTCTCGGCAAGCCGCAGAGACCCTGAGTCAGCCGATTCTGCCCCCTCCACAGCTCCACAGTGAGTGCTGGAGATGCAGAGCAGAGCGCTGGTGACTGACAGTCGTCAGCCCTTTGCTCACTAAAGACAGAGAACCAAGCAATCGGCGGTCTTTAATCACTCAGTTCTCGTCTTAAATAACAACATGTTTGTTATTAAAAAAATAAAAATACCTTTAGAATCACTTTAAAGCTAACAGACAGGGAGCAGTTATGACAAAGGAGACCAATAGGGTGTCTTCTGTCATAAAACTCCTACCTATCAGTGTTTTATACATGAGTTTCCCTTATCAAAGGATTTTCAATATTTCTCTGCACAAAAACAAATGTTCATCAGCCTCCTGGGTTACACCTGCAGCACTGCTGCTCTGGCCTGTATCCTCAGACCCTTTTCTTTCTCCCCCAAACTCAATGCATGTACCTAGCAGCTCCCTGCTACCCTGGCCCCTGTGTCCTAGGTGGAGCTCTCCTAAGACCTCCTTTGTCCGTCGGGGTGGATCCCTGAGCACTAGTTGCCTTTTGTGTGCTCATTGTCCACAGAACCTGGATCGGACACTTCATCCCTCCAAAATTTATACGAAGATTTTAGGGCCCAAACTGGGTTTTTCCAGTCTCTGAGGAAAATGAAAAACCAGTTTCCTCTGTATGATACAAGCACCCTGGAGACCCTCAGCCTGCCTGGATGAGAATCCTGGGTGACACAAAATCTTTTTTCACACACAGCAGGGCCTAGCACGGTCATGGTAGCTTGTCTTTAATGAAATGTGACACATGGGGGTTATTTACGAAAGGCAAATCCACTTTGCACTACAAGTGCAAAGTGCACTTGAAAGTGCAGTCGCTGTAGATCTGAGGGGGACATGCAAGGAAAATAAAAACCAGCATTTTATCTTGCACAGGATTGGATGCTAAAATCAGCAGAGCTTCCCCTCATTTCAGATCTACCCCTCAGATTTACAGCGACTGCACTTCCAAGTGCAATTTCAAGTACACTTTGCACTTGTAGTGCAAAGTGGATTTGCCTTTCGTAAATAACCCTTGTACCTGCAACCCATTGCTGGTGTATTTGTTGTACCTTAACCACATAAGGAGCCGCCGCACGGCGATATATGTCGACAGAATGGCACGGCTGGGCACAAGGGCGTACAGGTACATCCCCATTAAGATCCCAGCTGTGGGTCGCGCGCCGCCACGCTCGCGACCCGGTCCGAAGCTCCACGCAGGCGGGACCCGCGGACCCGATCGCCACTGGTGTTCCACGATCGGGTCACAGAGCTGAAGAATGGGGAGAGGTAAGTGTAAACAAACCTTTCCTCGTTCTTCCTAGTGGCATGTCAGTGATCGTCTGTTCCCTGCCATAGGGAATGACGATCAGAGACGTCACACGCCAAGCCACGCCCCCTACAGTAAGAATCACTCACTAGGGCATACTTAACCCCTACAGTGCCACCTAGTGGTTAACCCATTCACTGCCAGTCTCATTTTCACAGTAAGCAGTGCATATTTATAGCACTGATCGCTGTAAAAATGACAATGGTCCCAAAAATGTGTCAAAGGTGTCCGATGTGTCCGCCATAATGTCACAGTCACGATAAAAATCGCAGATCGCCGCCATTAGTAGTAAAAAAAAAAAAATATTAATAAAAATACCATAAAACTATCCCCTATTTTGTAGACGCTATAACTTTTGCGCAAAGCAATCACTATACGCTTATTGCGATTTTTTTATTTTTATTTTTTTCTTCTCTGATCATCCATGGACCGACACGGCGGCTCTTAATCACTGAACGTGTGGGTATATGTCCCTGCTTGCAGGAGAAGACCTAGGCAGAATGTTAAAACATTCTAGAACAAACCAGAGCTAAACAGCCCTGCCCAGAGGGGCGGTCCCTCCGGACAATACCCTCCCACCTGCAGCTAGCAGACCTCAGTTTTTTTCTACCTAGCAGCCAGTCTCCTGGAAGATTTTACTTAAAAATTTTTTTCCTTTGGGAATTTTATTTTATTTTTGAGACCTTCAATCAACTGTCGGCTGGGCAACAGGTTGGGTACACTGGTATCCTCGTAGTCTTCCCTGTCCAACCATCGAGCGTGCTGATCCTCGCCTTGTGTGCGTGAGACTCAGTTCACGACATACCCCATGGCTCCAGGGGTGACCGGGTTGCTTTCATGCTCCCGCGGTCCTCTCAAGATTGAACAGTACCTACTGTATCTTTCACGGTTGACCGGGCCGACAGCTACGCAGTATGACTCTGTGATAGGTCTGTCTGAAACAAGCCAGTGAGTCCCTCTATTAGCACCGAGGGTGTTCTCCAAGGTGCTTGCGGGACGGGTAAGTAGTCTCTCCTGCTGCAAGGTGAGTACATGCTGGCTGTGTTTCTGTGTATGGGGAGGTTCTCCCTGTCTCCCCCCTGTTCTGCTGCTCTCTGCACCCTGTTCTGCTGCTGTGCTGTGTGGGGATGCTTGGGGCGTCACTGTGCCCTGGGGGGGGGGGGCGCTCCATGGCTGTTAGTCACTTGGGAAGTGTTCTGGGGGAATGTGTGTGTTTTTTTACGTGCGCCATTGGCGCGGTGTTTTAAATGTAAAAAGTGCGCCATCGGCGGCCATTTTGCCGCGGCTCAAATCACAGTTATGCAGGCGCCCGGCGGACATTTTCTTGTAGCCACGGCGCTTTCCGCTTCATTTTCGGCCTCTAGCGGCGCTGCCTGAACGGCGCGGAATCCACATCTCCTCACAGATTCTTCATTTTCCTCAGGCTCGCGCTACAGCGCAGCTCATACAGCGGTACCGAGCGGTCCCTAGGGGTGGTGAGTACTCCGGGTATCCCCTCCTCAGCCCCAGCACAGCCAGTGGGTGGGCTGTATTATTCACTGTAATGGTGAATAAGGTCTCAGAGGGTGGCAACATGGAGTCTGGTTCACCTGTTTCTTCACACTTGTTAGAGACAACTGGCAGTGCTCCTGCACCTGCGGTCCTTATGGACCAGTTGTCGGCAGTCCTGGAATCATTCTGACCAGGAGGGAAGCAGTGTGTGAGCGCAAGGGAGCAAAAAAGCCCCTCTCCCGACTTTATTTCCACAAAAAAAAAAAGGGGGGTGTGCGCTGATTCAGATATGGGCCTAGCCCAGGGCTCGACAAACCCTGGGCGCCAGGTCGCCATTGCGACTAGAATTAGCGACCTGGCGCCTGGGGCAGCACAGCTGGGGTATCCTTTGTCTCCGTGCCCCCCCCTCTGCGCCGCGGGATCGCGTCGGGCCACGCCGGCCGGTAATTGAGGCCGCGGCCTTCTGCAGGCCTATGCCTTCTTCTGTGAACTAGCCCCATCTTGTGGTGGCAGTTGGTATGACAACCAGCAATGCTAATGGAGTTTCCCTGACTGTTTTCCCTGCCATCTCCTTCCCTCTAATTAGAACCCCCAAACATTATATATATTTTTTATTCTAACACCCTAGAGAATAAAATGGCGGTCGTTGCAATACTTTCTGTCACACCGTATTTGCGCAGCGGTCTTACAAGCGCACTTTTTTGGGAAAAAATACACTTTTTTTTTTATATAAAAAAATAAGACAACAGTAAAGTTACCCCAATTTTTTTTTTTTTTATATTGTGAAAGATAATGTTTCGCTGAGTAAATTGATACCCAACATGTCACGCTTCAAAATTGCGTCCGCTCGTGGAATGGCGACTAACTTTTACCCTTTAAAATCTCCATAGGCGAAGTTTAAAAAATTCTACAGGTTGCATGTTTTGAGTTACAGAGGAGGTCTAGGGCTAGAATTATTGCTCTTGCTCTACCGATCGCGGCGATACCTCAGGTGTGGTTTGAACACCGCTTTCATATGCGGGCGCTACTCACGTATGCCTTCGCTTCTGCGTGCGAGCTCGGCGGGACAGGGCACGTTCCTGGCTCCTAACTTTTTTAGCTGGCTCCTAGATTCCAAGCAAATTTGTCAAGCCCTGGCCTAGCCACTACCGCTCAGGACCCTAGCTCTGAATATCTTTGATGGTTTTGAACAGGACATTCCTTGCGAGGAAGACTCCAGTTCTGTGTCAGTAAATGACAGGGCGCTTGTTAGTGAACTCATTGCTGCGGTGAGGGACACTCGCAAGTGAAATGCTGTGGATGCAGAACCTCAGGCGGACAGTCTCCTCTGGTTCCTTAGGGCCGGGCCTTCTAAAAAAGGTTTTTTCCATATGTCCCTTTCTTTGACCAGCTCATTGATGAGGTCTGGGGAAAAAGCCGCAGAAGACTTTTATGGTCCCGCGGCGTTTGCCTATCAGATACCCCTTTGAAGATGCCCTACTTAAAACGTGGGCTTCTCCCCCAGTGGTCGACCCTCCAGTCACCTGGTTGAACAAGGCCACCACTCTCCCGATGGAGGGGACTCCTGCATTTAAGGACCCCACTGACAGGAGGTCAGAAGTGGTGAGCAGAGCCATGTTTGCCTTGTTGGGGTCTGCCCTACGGCCTGTGGTAGCGGCGACCCTTGTGTCTCAGACACTTACAGGTTGGGCAAAATTTTTTGCACCAAACTGTACAGGAGCATAATCTTCCTCCAGACACTATTGCTCTGGCCCACCAAATGGTGCAGGGCCTGGTTTATGTTGCGACGCCACGTTAGACGCGCCCCCTTATATCTCAGGGCCTCTGTCTTGGCGGTGGTATTGCGTTGTCTGATCTGGTTGAAATGCTGGTCTGCTGACCTAGCTTCTAAAAAGCCTCTGACGGATCTACCATTTAAAGGTGGTAGGATTTTTGGTGCTGCGCTGGATGACATCATCAAGGATGTCACGGGAGGTAAAAGCACTCTTCTTCCTCAGGCTAGCAAGGGTAAGGAGGCCGCTGTGAGCAGGGTCCTTCCTTTCCAGCAAAAAAGTTTTTTTTTTCGTCAGTCAACGGGGAGGCCCTCCTAGACTGACAGCGGTCCGGCTGGTGGACACAAGCGCCCCTGGGTGCGTATGCCAAACAAGCCTGGCTCCCCAAGCCCGCCTCCACGTGAAGTCTTGCCCCCACCCGACTCTGGGGTAGGGGGGACGACTTTGCAGGTTCACGGATCGGTGGACCTCCCGGATCTCCTACCAGTGGGTGGGCGAGCTGATCACCTCAGGTTACAGGATAGGTTTCCGTTTCTGGTCCCAGACAGATTCTTCCCTCGAATCTTCCTCTCCTTCCTGCCCATCGGGCAGCCCTATGGGGCCTATTCAGGATTGCTCAGGTCCGAAGTGATTGTGCTGGTTCCGTCACAGGAGAGGTTTCAGGGATTCTACTCAAATTCGTTTGTCGTCCCAAAAAAGGGACAGGGTTCGGCCTATCTTGGACCTCCAGGTCCTGAATGCCTTTGTGAAGGTGCAAAAGTTCCGCATGGAATCCATTCGCACGGTGATCAGTACACTCCGTCAAGGGGATTTTCTGCCGACCTTGGACATCAAGGACGCCTACTTGCATGTTCCGATCTGCGCAAGTCACCAGAAGTTTCTGCGCTTGCGATCGGCGAAGTCCACTATCAATTTGTGGCTCTTCCTTTCGGCCTAGCCTCGGCACCGAGGGTGTTCACCAAAGTGCTTGTGCCGGTTCTAGCTTGCTGAGACAGCGAGGCATTGCTGTCGTGGGCTATCTGGACGATCTTCTTCTCAGAGCAGGAAATGGCTCAGAATTAGAAGACAGTGTGACTATCGTCAGTCAGACCCTCAGGGACTTCGGGTGGCCCCTAAATATTCAGGAGTCAGTCCTGGTCCCGACTCAAGATCTGGAGTATCTCGGTCTGATTCTTGACTCCTTGGAGGCAAAGGTATTCCTACCTCCGGGGAAGCTACTGACACTTCGGGTCTGCAGTGCGGGTGCTGACATCCCAAAAAATGGTCGTCAATCCGTTTTTGCATGGGAGTCCTGGGACTCATGGTGACCTCTTTCGAGGCCATTCCATATGCCCAATCACACACCAGGGCATTGCAGAAGGAGATCTTGTTCCCTTGGGACAAATCCCCGTTGTCTTTGGATTTTCCGATCCAGCTGAGTCACCTGGTCAGGGCGTCCCTGACATGGTGGTTTGGGTCCCCGACTCTTTGGTCCGGGAAGTCGCTCCTCCCCGCCCAATGGACGGTGTTCACTACGGACGCCAGCCTGAAGGGCTGGGGTGTAGTCTGGGGAGTCCTGTTGGCCCAAGGGCTTGGACTCCGGACGAAGCCCGTTTGCCGATCAATGATCTGGAAATACGGGCCATCAGACTGTGCCTCTCTTCATGGTCTGAGAGATGGCAGGATCGCTCCATTAGGATCCAGTCTGACAAAGTCACGGCGGTGGCGTATGTCAATTTTCAAGGGGGGACTCGGAGCTCAGCTGCGGCTTCCGAGGTCCCCCGTACCCTGAAGTGGGCTAAAAGAAGCGTGCCGGCTCTGTCGGCCGTTTACATTCCGGGCATAGAACTGGCGGACTATTTGAGTCGCCAGACGTTGGACCAGGGAGAGTGGTCCTTGCACCCGGAGGTATTTCAACTCCTTTGCCACACATGATCTGGTACGTCTCGTCGCGGCCGTTCCCTGGCGGTTGCCAATAAGGGAGGACTTTCTGTCTCAAAGTCCTATATTTCATCCTGCCTTTACAGTCTCTGGCCTTAACGGCATGGCTGTTGAAAGCCAGGTGTTGAGAGACCGAGGTCTCTCGGACTCGGTCATTTCGTCCATATTAAGGGCACGGAAGTCTTCCTCCAGGATGATCTATCTCCATACCTGGAAAGCTTACATCGCCATGTGCGAAGAGCTGGACTGACTTCCTTGGACGTATTCCGTCCCTAGAATCCTGCGTTTCCTGCAGCATGGAGTGGCCCAAAGGCTCGCTTTGAGTATCATTAAGGGTCAGATTTCGGCCTTGGTTGTCTTCTTTCGGCGACCACTAGCGGGTCATTCCTTGGTTAGCACCCTTGTGCAGCGGGTTCGCCATGTGCTCCCTCCTGTCAAGTCTCCTCTCCCCCCGTGGGATCGGAATTGGTACTCTCGGTTCTCCAGGAACCTCCTTTTGAGAATATCAGGGATATTCCCCTCTTGACTTTGTCTCAGAAGGTGGCCCTTTTAGTGGCATCACTTCTGTTAGACGGGTGTCTGAGTTGGCGACTTTGTACAGCAAGTCGCCATATTTAGTCATCTATAAGGATAAGGCGGTGTTGCATCCGCAACTTTCTCTTTTGTCAAGGGTGATCTCGAATCGCATCCCAGAGAGTGTGCGCGCCACACTTTGAATGTGGTACGAGCCTTGCGGGTGTGCCTGTCTGCTACTGCTTCTATTCGGAAGTCTGACTCTCTGACTGTCTCTGGTCAGAAACAGGGCCAAGCGGCTTCGTCTGCCACCATTTTCTAGGTGGATCGGACAAACCGTCTTTCAAGCCTCTCATGGGGCGGGCGCCTCCCTTTCCGGTTACGGCGCATTCCACCAGGGCAATTGGTGCTTCCTGGGTTTTTCGACATCAAGTGTCGGTTGCACAAGTGTGCAAGGCGGCGACCTGGTCGCCTGTTCATACCTTTTCTACGTTTTATAGGGTTGATGTGGCTGCATCTCCGGATGCTTCCTTCGGCCGCAAGGTATTGCAGGCCGCTGTTTAAAATGGCAACTCCTCCGTTGAGGAGCTCTGCCTTGTTTGGAGTGAAGTTTTTTTGGCTTTTCCATTTATACTGCTCCCATCCCTCTTGACACTGCTTTGGGACATCCCACACGTTCAGTGATTAAGAGCCGCCATGTCGGTCCATGGATAAGAGAAAATAGGATTTTTGTACTCGCCGTAAAATCCATTTCTCTGACATCCATGGACCGACACGGCACCCACCCTTCCTTTTAAGTTTGTACTGCTTTGTTACGAACTGAGGTCTGCTAGCTGCAGGTGGGAGGGTAATGTCCGGAGGGACCGCCCCTCTGGGCGGGGATGTTCATCTCTGGTTTGTTCTAGAATGTTTTAACATTTAACATTCTGCCTAGGTCTTCTCCTGCAAGCAGGGACATATACCCACACGTTCAGTGATTAAGAGCCGCCGCGTCGGTCCATGGATGTCAGAGAAATGGATTTTACGGTGAGTACAAAAATCCTATTTTTTTTTTTTTTTTTTTACCAAAAATATGTAGAAGAATACGTATCGATCTAAAGTGAGGGAAAAAAAAAGTTTTTTTATATATTTTTGGGGGATATTTATTATAGCAAAAAGTAAAAAATTACATTTTTTTCAAAATTGACGCTCTATTTTTGTTTATAGCGCAAAAATAAAAACCGCAGAGGTGATCAAATACCACCAAAAGAAATCTCCATTTGTGGGAAAAAAAGGACGTCAATTTTGTTTGGGAGCCACGTCGCACGACCGTGCAATTGTCAGTTAAAGCGACGCAGTGCCGAATCGCAAAAAGGGGCCTGGTCCTTTAGCAACAAAATGGTCCGGGGCTTAAGTGGTTAAAGAAAACGTTTGTTTGGGCAAAGCTAGTCCAAATAAACTATGTCCCTCGCTAACATGTGAGGCCGCTGGAAGTGCGGTATAAAGTATATGTAGCTCAGACTACATACAGCATACCGCACTGTTCTGGGTGCGAGCCGTGACCTTCCTGTCTCATACCCGGAACACAGATCAGTCTACAGCAGTGGCACTAAGCAAGCGATGTATTCTATCAATGAATACAAAGCTTCCTCTGGCTGAGTCAGAGAGGTGGGCTGATGATGTCACAACCTCTGATTCAACCAATCTGAAGAAGCTTTGTATTCATTGATATGGAGCCTTACATACAGTTTATACAGCACATCCAGTGGCCTCACAGGTTAGTGAGGGACATAGTTCTTTTAAGCCAGCTTGAAAATTGTAAATGTAAAGTGTTTTTGAAGAGGGAGTTCTTCTTTAAAGAACATTTAAATGTTCCTGTGTGACAGTCTAAGGCCCCATTCACACAGGGCGTTTTTGCAGCTGCTGTTAGCAGCGTTAAACGTTTTTTTTACAGCTGCAAAACGCCCATCCATGTTATTCTATTGTGTCAGGCACACATAGAGCTTTTATGAGCTCCAAGTGGCATAGGCGTTTTCCAGCTGCAAAAAAAAACCAAGACCAGTGCGTTCTGGAGCTCCAGGTTCGAGCTGCAAAAACGCCCAACGCTATTAAACGCGCAAAAACGCCGCAATTGCGTTTTTGAGCTCCAGCATTTTTTTTTTTAAAAAGGTAAAAAAATGTTTACAAAACATGGACAGGCGTTTTTAACCACTTAAGCCCCGGACCATTTGGTAGCTAAAGGACCAGAGGTGAATTCAGAATTTTGCACTGCGCTGCTTTAACTGTAAATTGTGCGGACATGCAATGTTGTACCCAAACGAAATTTGCGTCCTTTTCTTCCCACAAATAGAGCTTTCTTTTAATGGTATTTGATTGCCTCTGCGATTTTTATTTTTTGCGATATAAACGGAAAAAGACCGAAAATTTTGAAAAAAAATGATATTTTCTACTTTTTGTTATAAGAAAAATCGAATAAACTCAATTTTAGTCATACATTTAGGCCAAAATGTATTCAGCCACATGTCTTTAGTAAAAAAAATGTCAATAAGCGTATATTTATTGGTTTGCGCAAAAGTTATAGCGTTTACAAACTAGGGTAAATTTTCTGGAATTTACACAGCTTTTAATTTATGACTGCCTATCTCATTTCTTGAGGTGCTAAAATGACAGGGCAGTACAAAACCCCCCCAAATCACCCCATTTTAGAAAGTAGACACCCCAAGGAAATTGCTGAGAGGCATGTTGAGCCCATTGAATATTTTTTTTTTGTCCCAAGTGATTGAATAATGACAAAAAAAAAAAAAAAAAAATTACAAAAAGTTGTCACTAAATGATATATTGCTCACACATGCCATGGTTATATGTGGAATTGCACCCCAAAATACATTCTGCTGCTTCTCCTGAGTACGGGGATACCACATGTGTGGGACTTTTTAGGAGCCTAGCCACGTACGGGACCCCGGAAACCAAGCACCGCCTTCAGGATTTCTAAGGGCGCAAATTTTTGATTTCACTCCTCACTACCTATCATAGTTTTGAAGGCCATAAAATGCCAAAATAGCACAAAACCCCCCCAAATGACCCCATTTTAGAAAGTAGACACCCCAAGGAAATTGCTGAGAGGCCTGTTGAGCCCATTGAATATTTTTTTTTTTTTGTCCCAAGTGATTGAATAATGACAAAAAAAAAAAATTACAAAAAGTTGTCGCTAAATGATATATTGCTCACACATGCCATGGTTATATGTGGAATTGCACCCCAAAATACATTCTGCTGCTTCTCCTGAGTACGGGGATACCACATGTGTGGGACTTTTTAGGAGCCTAGCCACGTACGGGACCCCGGAAACCAAGCACCGCCTCCAGGATTTCTAAGGGCGCAAATTTTTGATTTCACTCCTCACTACCTATCACAGTTTCGAAGGCCATAAAATGCCAAAATAGCACAAAACCCCCCCAAATGACCCCATTTTGGAAAGTAGACACCCCAAGCTGTTTGCTGAGAGGAATGGTGAGTATTTTACAGCTCTCATTTGTTTTTGAAAATGAAGGAAGAACATTTTTTTTTTTTTTTTTTTCTTTTTTTTTTTCAATTTTCAAAACTTTGTGACAAAAAGCGAGATCTGCAAAATACTCACAATACCTCTCAGCAAATAGCTTGGGGTGTCTACTTTCCAAAATGGGGTCATTTGGGGGGGTTTTGTGCCATCTGGGCATTCCATGGCCTCCGAAACTGTGATAGGCAGTGAGAAGTGAAATCAAAAATTTACACCCTTAGAAAGCCTAAAGGCGGTGATTGGTTTTTGGGGTCCCGTACGCGGCTAGGCTCCCAAAAAGTCTCACACATGTGGTATCCCCGTACTCAGGAGAAGCAGCAGAATGTATTTTGGGGTGTAATTCCACATATGCCCATGGCATGTTTGAGCAATATATAATTTAGTGACAACTTTGTGCAAAAAAAAAAAAAAAATTGTATTTTTTCCGCAACTTGTGTCAACATATAAAATATTCCATGGACTCGACATGCCTCTCAGTATATAGCTTGGGGTGTCTACTTTCCAAAATGGGGTAATTTGGGGGGGTTTTGAACTGTTCTGGCATTTTATACACAACATTAGGAAGCTTACATCCACTCTTCTAACCACTTGAAGACAAAGCCCTTTTTGACACTTTTTGTTTACATGAAAACATTTTTTTTTTTGCAAGAAAATTATGTTGAACCCCCAAACAT
Organism: Rana muscosa; assembly: GCA_029206835.1. Lineage (NCBI taxonomy): Eukaryota > Metazoa > Chordata > Amphibia > Anura > Ranidae > Rana > Rana muscosa. The sequence goes on from CM055127.1 coordinate 384,505,518, forward strand.
TATATATATTTTTAAAGCAAAGGCCCTACAGAATAAAATGGTGGGTGTTGCATTTTTTTTTTCTACACAGTATTTGCGCAGCGATTTTTCAAACGCATTTTTTTGGGAAAAAATACACTTTTTTTAATTTTAATGCACTAAAACACACTATATTGCCCAAATGTTTGATGAAATAAAAAAGATGATCTTAGGCCGAGTACATAGATACCAAACACGACATGCTTTAAAATTTCGCACAAACGCGCATTGGCGACAAACTACATACATTTTTAAAAGCCTTTAAAAGCATTTACAGGTTACCCCGTTAGATTTACAGAGGAGGTCTACTGCTAAAATTACTGCCCTCGATCTGACCTTCGCGGTGATACCTCACATGCATGGTGCAATTGCTGTTTACATATGACGCCAGACCGACGCTTGCGTTCGCCATTGGGCAAGAGCAGGGCAGGACAGGGGTGCTTTTTTTTTTTTTTTTTTTTTTATTATTAATTTTGCTTTTTTATTTTATTTTTAAACTGTTGCTTCCATATTTATTTATTTTTATCACTTTTATTGTTATCTCAGGGAATGTAAATATCCCCTATGATAGCAATAGGTAATGACAGGTACTCTTTTTTGAAAAAACTGGGGTCTATTGGACCCTAGATCTTTCCTCTGCCCTCAAAGCATCTGACCACACCAAGATCGGTGTGATAAAATGCTTTCCCAATTTCCCAATGGCGCTTTTTATATCCGGGGGGGGGGGACATTCCCTCCCACTGCTTGTAAAAGCAGTCCAGAGGCTAATTAGCCACTAGGATTGCTTTTACATGAAAGCCGGCCGCTGGCTGAAAGGAATGATACCAAGATGATACCTAAACCCGCAGGCATCATTCTGGTATAAACATTCAAAGTCCAGCAACATACCAGTACGTTGCTGGTCCTTGTTGGACATGTATTGTAATCTTTTTTTTCATGCAGCCTGTTGGCTGAACGAAAAAAAAAGATTGATCGGTGGGTATGCCCACCATTAGAATACCGCCCTTCATCCACCCACTTCTAATGATGGGCATACATGCACCATTTATATATGCCGAAGCATGGGGGCATCTTCTCGCAAAAGTTATGCCGCGTACACATGGTCAGACTTTTCCACGGGCAAGCCTCCGTCGGAATTTCGACCGTATATACGCGGCATTAGGAGCAAAATCGCTCCTCCGCCCCTGCTGCCCCAATGCTTCGGCATATATGCTTTTTTTTTTTAACTGTGGTGGTGAAATCACCTCCTACAGCACTGGAGTCGCAGGGATCAGGCCTGTCTCTGCGAACGCTGCAGTTATGTGTGTTGTGTTTTGCAAGTGACAGTGATCGATCGATACTGCACTTCGGTGGGCTGGACGGAGGGGCAAAACGCAGGTGCCAGCAGGTATCTGGGCTGATTCCGCTAACACTGCGTTTTTGGGAACCCTAAACTGCTGGGGACGCTAGTATAGATCTGATCAGATCAGATATTGAGCTGATCAGATACTATACCACTAAGGGGGGTGTATGCTTCACGTGTGGGTGTTAGCGCTACTGGCACTAACCTGACTCTGCCTGGGGTGTGACGCAGACCCTCTCTGACGCTAAAACCTAACTGATATCACCCGCCGGGCGATCAGGGGGTTAAACCTTTATTGGGTTATATACACGGCGGGTGCCCTGACACTATAAAAAGCAAACTAACTAACCAGCGTCACCCGTAACACTTATATGATGATCACTGGTGAAAGGGTTAACTAGGGGCAATTAGGGGGTTAAAACCTTTATTAGGTAATATATGGGGGTACCTGACGCTATAAAAACCTGACGGCGAACCTAAAAAAAAAATACTGGCTACCTATCGGCATCACCGACACTAAGACAACGATCATAAAAACGATTGCTTAGCGGCAGTGGTGATAGGGGGTGAAAGGGTTACCTGGGGGGCGATCAGGGGGTTAAACCTTTATTAGGTAATATATGGGGGTACCCGACGCTATAAAAACCTGCGGCGAACCTAAAAAAAATTACTGGCTACCGATCAGCATCACCGACGCCAAGACATCGATCAGAAAAATGATCGCATAGCGACGGCGGTGCTAGGGGGTGAAAGGGTTACCTGGGGGGTGATCAAGGGGGTTAAACCTTTATTAGGTAATATATTGGGGTACCCGACTCTATAAAAACCTGCGGCGAACCTAAAAAAAATTACTGGCTACCGATCAGCATCGCCGACGCTAAGACATCGATCAGAAAAATTATCGCTTAGTGACAGTGGTGATAGGGGGTGAAAGGGTTACCTGGGGGACGATCAAGGGGTTAAACCTTCATTAGGTAATATATGGGGGTACCCGACGCTATAAAAACCTGCGGCGAACCTAAAAAAAATTACTGGCTACCGATCAGCATCACCGACGCTAAGACAGCGATCAGAAAAATGATTGCTTAGTGACGGCGGTGCTAGGGGGTGAAAGGGTTATCTGGGGGTGATCAGGGGGTTAAACCTTTATTGGGGGGGGTTAGGGGGCTACACTGGACCTAAAACTAAATGTAGTGACACTTTTACAGTCACAAATGTCACTGATTGCAGTGATCACTAAATAAATGGTCACTGCAATCAGTGACACTGTGGGGGCTGGGGGGGGGGCTGGGGGGTGTCGGGGGGGGCCATTTATGTGCCTATGTGTCCTAGTGTCAGTGTGCTGTTTTGTGTACTAACCTGCATCTTCTCCTGTACGGCGCTCGGTATATGTGAGCGCCGCAGGAGAGATGACATCACTTCCTCCTTCCTGGCAGGCAGGGGAAGCTCTCTCATTCGCCGGGAGCGATCGAGAGGGGGTGGCCGGAATCGAACGGCCGTCCCCTCATGCCGGATCGCTCCCGAAGGTAAAACGACCACCCACTGTAAAGAAGGGGGGTCCGATCGGACCCCCCAACTATACAAAGGCAATCACGTATATGTACGTGATTCTGCCTGTCGGTGCCATTCTGCCGACGTATATTTACAGTGGGCGGTCGTTAAGTGGTTAAGCTGTAAAAAACGCGGCTGTAAAAACGCCCTGTGTGCATGGGGCCTAAACAGGCCCCAAATCCAGTTACTATGTCATATGCAGGCCTCATAAATTAAGAAAAATAAAAATAAAAAAATAAAAACTTAAAGTGACACTAATATCCGTTTTTATCCAAAAATATTCCATACCCTACTTTATTGCCCTGTGATCTATTTTTAATGAAATTATTTCTTACTTTTTTGTCTCCCAAAATGTCCTGCATGAGCTCTCGAACCTCTTCCCTTCTGTTTGTTTGAAATAAGCCGTTTGTGTTAATTGTGGTGGTCATATGCACTGCTCTATGCACAGTAAAAAAAAACTTCGTTCTTAGTCCATCTCCGGAACGAGCAAAAGTGGTTGGCTACATTCCTACATAAAGTGGGACCATAAAGAATAAATGTAACCATCCTAAAATGGGAAGTCAGATTTAGCAGTTTTTTGCATTAACATACTTGCATAGGTTATTTATTATACATCAAATTGTAAGCTAAAATTTCCCTCTAAGCACTTGATGACTGCAGTCTTTAGTTTAAATGCAAAGTTCACCATTCGGAACATGTAACGTTCTAGCTACTGCAGCCTCTCCCCCTGGTGTCCCTCCTCCGTGTAACAGCGGGCGGAGGTTCTTCTCCCCGTACTCGCTGTCACATATCAAAAAACAGTGAAGCCGAGCAGGACTCCGCCAACAGTTACCCAAATACCACCTCGAGGTCCTTGGTTTTACATTGTAAACAGACTGGGGGCCTGGGTATACCTCACTTTTCAAACTATTATCAGGGGCACAGCTGGCTCTGCTCATCAAATATGCTAATCAGAAGGTCGCCCTATGGGCAGGGGCGCTTTAGGAGTGGTGTACAGATGCGGCTTGCAGGACTTTTTTTACCGTCCTGTAGGGCTGGGCGATTTTCCCCCCAAAAAAAATCTGCGATTTTTTTATAAAAAACTCGATTTACGATTCGATTCGATTTTTTTTTATTATTATATTAATTAAAGTGCATCAACAAACAAAATTGCAAAGGCAAACCCTTTCTCTAACTGCAAAGTCAGTGTGCAACAAACACACAATATAATCCAGCGCTCATGGAACATACATTATTAACTATTGAAAACTCTTGAAACTCTGTGTGTGATTCCTTCTGTCCCAGCCTTGCTGCGATCCTGGCTCTGCATCCTTTTGGGTTGGAGGGCCCTCCACACGCTGGTCTGCCTGTTGTCCATCATTCAAGGTACTGGGCTCACACGGAGATCATGCCACAGGCTTTGTTTTGACTTTTTTAACCCCTCCTTGCTCCACGGATGTCACTGCAAGTTTAACAAGTTTGTCACCACTGGCAACTGGAGAGTTAAGATTCATTTGCCCTCTGCACATTTGGGATTGGATCCCTCTCTTTATTGTGATAAAGGGACTAAGCTTTTTTATCAATTCTTCAAGAGTTTTCAATAGTTAATAATGTATGTTCCATGAGCGCTGGATTATATTGTGTGCATGTTGTGTATTTTGTACTTCTGGGTACGGATTTTTTCTTGCTGCGCTGGATCCTGTTTTTTCCCCCTTTTGGATACTTTGTACTTCCCAAAATATTTGGGATTTTTTTCTTCTTCTTATTATTATTATTATTATTATCATCCATTATATTTTTTTCTTTATCCACCAATTTAGCGCTTGTGACCTTTTGTTGTTTTTTGCAGTGTGCAACAAAGATTGTTAAACATCCAAATTATTAATACTGTATTTGGTTTTAGCTAATAAAACAACAAAAAATCCTGAGGTTACTCTTAGTTGAATTGAACTGTGTCCATGCCTCACTATACCCTTGTCTCACTGTGCCCGTGTCTCACTGTGCCCATGCTTCAATCACTGTGCCCGTACCTGATGCAGATTTTCATGGTATACGGATTTTACTGCTACACCGGTGGCCATTCCAGTATTCAAAAGCCGCGCCTCCTCCTCGTCTGTGATAGGCGGAACACTCAATTTCCCAGCATTCAGTGTTCCGCCTATCATGGTCATCCTCATAACACAGACGAGGATGAGAGGATGTCCGTGATAGGCTGAATACTGCCTGCTGTGAAATTGAGTGTTCCGCCTATCACAGACGACGAGGACTCGGGAGGCGCAGCTTTTGAACACTGCAATGGCCGCCGTCTGTCTGCATGACACGCTGATCAGGTAGGCAGACGGCGGCTGCAGCGAGTAGATGTAATTGAGGTAACGCTGTCCAGTGCCATTCCGGATACGCCCCCTGCAGTCCTGCTACGGAAACTTTGAAGGGAAAAAAAAAAAAAAAAAATTTTTTTTTTTTTTTTCAAAAAAAAAAAAAATCTAAAAAAATCGATTTTCTTCAAAACTGAATCGATTTGAGCTCAAAACTCGATTCAAGATTAAAATCGATTTTTTTCCCAGCCCTACCGTCCTGCCAGCGCACCGCTCCAGTGTGAAAGCCCTCGGGCTTTCACATTGGAGTGAGAGGAGAGGCTCTTTCAAGGCGCTTTGCAGGTGCTATTTTTAGCGTTATAGCGCCTGTAAAGCGCCTCAGTGTGAAAGCAGCCTTATTGAGATTCTTATTCCTAATTCCACCTAATGTCATGACCATTACAGCTAAAATGAGAGTGTAATACAAAAAGTTTTCACATAAACATTAAACGGAGCTGCAAACACGTGTATGTGAAAATCTTTCTTAACAAATGAACATATATTAGTGTTGCACTAAAAAAAAAAAAATGAAATAAACTGTGAATGTATATGAATGTTATATGAGAAAATCACTAGAATTTAATCTAAAACACTGTTAAAAAGTACAATGCAATCAAAAACAATCTGGATTCAATACAACATAAAAAACTATCCAGTGTTCAGTCTCTACAATGTCTTTGTGTACCACGTGAAATTCAGTCCGTATATCCACCAGAGCAGAGCTGTCCAGACCACCACCAAGACGACCCCTTTTATGCAGTTACCTTACAGATGAGCCCTTCAAATAGGCTAATGGAGCCTTTAAATAAACAATAAACCCACAGTTCTCTGCTGATTGCTGCAGATGGAAAGATCCCTGATTGCACTCGCTCCTATTGTTGAATCAGGACTAGAAAAGCAGTAATGGATTACCTTCAAAAACAGCCGTCCAGTACTCCAATAAGAAGGAAAAACACCTCATAGTGTTCAATGTTCAAACTAATTATTAATAAAAATTACGTATGCGCTCACTTGAATAACAGCAGATAAAACACATGCAGAGTGTGGCGCGGCCAATCAACTACAGTACACAGGGAACAGTGGAAGCCAGCAGCACACCAAATACACCCCTCACACTCTCAGATCAATACCAACGTGTTTCGCTCCTGTGACGTCATAAGGGACACATGCAACGATCGGCAGAAAACCATTGCTTTATTGTTTAAAGACTCGATTGGGCCATCTGAAGGGCCCATTTGTACGGTGAGTGCATACCTGAAATGGTTGTCTTTGCTGTGGTCTGCAGATCTCTGCTCTGGTGGATATATGGACTGGATTACATGTGGTACACAAAGGCTTTGTAGATACTGAACACTGGACAATCCACAGATTTTTTTTAAATCCACAGATTGTTTTTGATTGCATTTTAATTTTTTTGCAGTGTTTTGGCTTTTATTCTAGGAATTATCACATATCACATTCAGGAGCATATACATTTACAGTTTATTTCATTTTATTTTTCGAGTGCAACATGAATATACGTTTAATCAAAATGAGGGTGTCAGTCCTTTTTAATAGAATCCAACTACAAGAGAGACTGATTATTATGGGTGTGCGGAAGGGGTCACAGATGCACATTGCTGTAGGGAAATCTGACCTGTGATGTCTTTGTGAGATACTGTGTATATAGCTCTTCAGTCAGTTATGTTTTAGCGCCCCTGTATTACAGAAAATCTAGCTAGTACTTTTAATTCGGGAATGCATAAATTTATTTGAGAGTGTTTGTAATTTTGCAGTTCACAAGAAATATTTTTTACTTACGTTTTTAGGGGATGAAGGAAATTGACTAGTAATTGCTATTTGATGGTAACTGGCTTTAATACAAACTCGTGCTAAAAAAGTTGTCCTTGCAAGATCATAAAATTAATTCCCCACTCATTATTTTTACAGGAAATCAACCTTCTTTAATGTGTTGACTAAAAGCCAAGCTGCTGCTGAGAACTTTCCATTTTGCACTATTAATCCAAATGAGAGCCGGGTGCCCATCCCAGATGACAGATTCGACTTCCTGTGTCAACATCACAAGCCAGTGAGGTAAGAGTTTTTGCCTATTTTAAAAGATACAGTAAAGTACGTAGTTTAAAGAGAACTGCTTATGACTGAAATACACCTTAACTTAAAATGATTGTAAAGTCTCGCTTTAAAAAAGTGAAAATAACAAACATGTTATACTTGCCTCCTCGGTGCGGTTTGGTTTTGCAGAGAGCAGCCCCGATCCTTCTTTTCTCAGGGTCCCTTTTCGCTGCTCCCTCATGGCCCCCATAGACCAGTAGCTTGCTATGGGGGCACCCGAGCCGAGCTGCAGCCCTGTGTGTCCATTCAGACACGCAGCTGCTGTTTGGCCCCAACCCTCTCTCCCTTGATTGGCTAACTGACTTTGATTCCCAGCCGCGGGAGCCAATGGTGCCGTGGCTGTGCTCCAGCCAATTAGGAGGAGATTCCTAGTTGGCCGAGGGAATCGTGGACATGGCTGAACAGAGAAGGGGCTCAGGGTAAGTGTTGGGGGTGCTGAGGGGGCCTGCTACACACAGAAGGTTTTTTATCTTGATGCATAGAATGCATTAAGATAAAAAAACTTTTGAATTTACAACTCCTTTAATAATGCCCCCTCATTTAGCTTTATATCAGTGTGTCTGGCTTTACAACTTGAAAGTTGGTGTCAGACGTCAACTTAAAAATGAATTCCAGGCATGGTATATGTTTACATAGTTAGATTAGTCCAGCTTATATAGAGGTCCCTTGTCGTAGGCATTGTGGCTTATGCAAATAATTACAAATGTGTGCAAACAAAACCCTATTTTTAATGTAAACTGTTGGGTTTAATTTGGTTGTTTTGCAGGCTGGCTGGTAAGTGTGCTGGGAAAACTTCTGTTTGTTTGCAATGTGCATTACCCTTCAATGTGAACCTTACTGTAAAGGCTATTTATAGGTTGTGGTGGTTGCCATTTTTTTTGTTCAGTTAGTTGAATTGGATGCCTTTGCTGCCATTGTGCTTTTGCTTGGCGTCTTGTGTGTCCACATGCCTTTATGGAGGGGTGGGCTCTCTCCAGGCACACTGTCTCTTAACCTATCGTTGGGGGGCGTGGCCAGGATCGGCATGTAAGCAGCCACTTTTCACAGAGCTCCCACCAGTCACCCTGTAATTGATCCTGTTCCCGGCTTCTTTGATTTGATCCGTCGGTACCGGAACCCCCGCTGAGCAGCCTGACCCGTTGTGAGCCTGATAGCAATGATGGTTACCCGCAAAAACAAGGAAGGAGCGGACCGGCCTGAAATCCAACATAGCGCCGCCTGGACTCCTCAACCTATCTATTGTTGTATGTGTTCCTACTATGGAGACTGTGGAAACTTTAGAGTTAGAAACACAGTATATACAGAGGTCCCTTGTCATGGGCACTGCGGCTTACGCATATATTTGCAAATGTGTGCAAACAAAACCCTCTGTTTTTAACATAAACGGTTAGACGGGGCCAGTTCGGTTGTTTTGCAGGCTTGCTGGTAAGTGTGCTGGGAACTCTTTTGTTTGTCTTGTGCTGAGCAGCCAGCCTGAGGCATTGTGAATACAGGAGGTCGACTGCTTGGCATGAGCCCCATTCAGAGAATGGTTTGCATTTTCTGAATGAATGAAAACTTTCTCTGATTGGATGAAGTGGGGAGTGTGACATCATTGCCCCACCTCTCTTCCTTGTCCAATCAGAGAACGCTTTGCATTCATTCAGAGAATGCTTTGCTTTCTCTGAATGGTGCTTGTGCTGAGTAGCCGACCTCCTGTATTCACAATGCATCAGGCCAGCTGCTCACAACAGGACTCAGAAGCATGTGGAGATCACTGGAGTAGCGGTGATTACCAGCTTTCAGGTCCAAGCTAGATCAATGTAACTATGCAAAAAAAATAAAAAATACCATACCTGGATTCATCTTCAAGTCTGGTAGCTATTTGGTGCTGTAATGTGATTTCAGGAGCAGGGAGGCAGTAAGGGTTAGGCAGTGGACCTCTGAGCCAGGCTATCCTGAAAAGTTGGACCCCACCTCAGTAAAGCTAAATATTGGGAGCGAATATAAATAAATCTTATTTCCTGCCTGCTCATGGGACCCAAGTGTTTCTGTTTAGGACCCCAACTCTACCAAAAGACATTGGAAGGCAATCAGATTGTGATAACACCTCTGACCATCTTTTGATGTCTGTGGCCATCTTTAGTCTGGATTCATATGGGCAGTGAAAGGAACAGTTGCCTTTGACAGGGCTCATAAAGTTTACTGAGCCATTTGGCTTGGCACACATGAAGGCAGCATGGCAACCACTATGTACAGTTTGTGTCATGACTGTCCTTTGTTTTTTTCACACAAGGTCCATTACAAAATGCAACCTTAACAATGAGGGCTCTGGATACTCTTTTACATTCAATGCAGTATGGATCCATTCTAAGGCTAGGTTCACACATGTCCGGCTGCAGTTTGCAGTCCATTTTTAACAGGTGTCTGGTGCAGTTTTGTTCACCGGTTCAGGTGCAAATTTGTACTTGAATTCAAACCTGAACTGAAGCTTAAATTGCACAGGACTCTTTTTAAAAATGGACTCCATTAAAAGCCGGTCCTGTTCACATGTTGTATGCAAATTTGAGTTTTGAGCCGCATCCGATTCGCATTAACCGAGCCTAACACATATTTCTGCACCTTCCCTTGTACTGCAAAAACTGTGCTTGTTAAGCAAATGCAGATACCCAAATACTCCAGGAAGAGACAGGTGCAGGGAAACCAAGGGATTTTGTGCACTTTGGCAATGCGGAGTTTCCTGCTGTCACTTTTGAAACACCTTTTTAAAGGCTCCTTAACAACCAACATTGCTGAACTGAAATGTCACATTTTACAGTGGTATAAATACTACTGCTACATGTTTCACTTCCACCTACAGCCTGAGGTCCAGTCTGCAGTAAAACCGCAAAATAAATAGTTTATAGTGCATTGTTGTGAATTGATGGCTTTTGAGATAAATACCACATTGTTAGTTCTTTTAGCACTAATTCTCATGGGGTATTGAATTGAGCCCTCTAACTAGCCAATAACGACTAAAGTAATCAAAAAGCCCTCACTCTAATCAGTGTATCACAGAAAAGTTTTTTTTTTTAATACTGATCATGGTTGTAAAAGTAGAAGTTTTTTTATCTTAATGCATTCTATGCATTAAGGTAAAAAAACCTTCTGTGTGCAGCAGTGTCTCTCTGCTATCTCCTGTCTCACAGGACAAAGAGACAACAGTGAGAGCCATTGGCTCCTGCTGCTGTCAATCAAATCCTGTGATGAGATGGTGGACCGAGCCACACTGTCTGTGTCAATGGGCGCAGACAGCATGGCCCGGGATTAAGCCAGCAGGTGTGCCACAGTAGTAAGCGGCTTCATATGGTGGCCCATGAAAAAAAGGGGGGGGGGCTGAGAAGAGGAGTATTGTGGTTGCTCTGGGCTAAACCATTGCACAGAGCCGGTAAGTATAATATGTTGTTTTTTTTTTTTAAAAAAGGGGGTTAACAATCCCTTAAGGGTTTATTTTATCTCATTCTGTCACATGTCCCAAAAATTATTCCTCATTTCAGGAAAGCGAGCAGAGCCATGCAAATGATTGCCTTATACCCCATTGGCTAGATGCACACCCACCACTGGTATAGAGGGCAAATATAGTCTAATATTAAATGGCCATTAATTCCAAACTGCATACAGCTGTTTTGGGCTATTTGACCATTACCAGTGAAGTGTATAGAAACCATTGTTTTATGGATTTGGGTTTTAGATCCAAAAAGACAGTATAACCCCCACAGATGTTGAGAAGGGACTAAAGAAATTAAAAGCCCCCAACTCCTATCAGTATGCAACACTGTTTTTTAAAAGTTTTTACTGTCCAGCATTTATCTGTAAATAAGTCACTTCTATATGCACAGAACACAGCAGCAACTTTCCAGTCTGTTATTTTTAAAGAAGTTTGTGTAAGAAAACTGGATGAAAGCAAACTTGGAATTGTTGCTCATACTAATTGGCCTTTCTTATTTCAGGGTACATTTGAAAATAGCTGGTTACTATATGAACCACCTGCCCTTTCCTTTCCTTGCTGTTTGAAAGCTCTGACACTTTGCTAGGACTATTGATTCTCTATGCCCAAAAATAACATTCAGGTTGTTCCTCTGATGGTTTTTCTAAAAAAAAAAAAAAAAAAAAACTTTCTTTTATATGATATGCCAAGGTCATTGTTTGTTTTTTCTTTACCTGCAAAAAAAGGAATATGATGTGGTGGTAAAACCCTGTTGTTTTGTTTATTCTAAAGCAAAATTCCAGCATTTCTAAATGTGGTGGACATAGCTGGTCTTGTCAAAGGGGCCAGTATGGGGCAAGGCTTGGGGAATGCGTTTCTGTCCAACATCAGTGCCTGTGACGGGATCTTTCATCTAACACGTGAGTGGCTTCTGATCACATACATGAACATCATAAAATGTTTTCTAAGCACTAAATCACAGATAAATATGTGTGCCTCTTATGTGATTAGCTACAAAAAGAATGTCTTTTGATGTGTTGTATTGAAAACTTTTCTTACCCCGGGGAAACAAACAAAAAAAAAAAATGCTTTTCCCCCTATTTTACAGGGCAAAAGCATTGTGTAAATTTCCTGTAATCATAGAATTTGCTTTAGGGTCAGTTCACACCATATGCAGTCCAGTGCAATTTTTTCAGCCTCAAAAATGCATGGATAGTAGGTTATATGGTTTCCAATGGCATAGTTCACACCAGTGCGATCAGTTAGTGCATTCCGGTTCCAGAAAAAAAAGTAGAATATGCTGCATGTTTTCTGCACTGAAATGTACTTAAACGTGGTAAAAGGCATCAAAAATGCACTGGAACAAAACAAAATGCACTATAACACACATGTCCTTATTTAAGGTGAAGAAAAAAAAGGGAAAAATGCACTGGAACAAAACAAAATGCACTATAACACACATGTCCTTATTTAAGGTGAAGAAAAAAAAGGGAAAAATGCACTGGAACCATCAAAAACGCACCTTTTTATCTCAAGAGGAAAAAAAAACTTTCTGTAACTGCTTAACCAGTTTCTGCCCGGCCTGAAGCAAAATGACAGCTGAGCGGAACTTTCGTCGATCCCGGATTGCTTCTTTCGCGCCACCCTGGGGTCGTGCTGTGGCACGATCTGTCACCGGCAGTGTCCATCGGATGCAGCTGATGACTGATCGGTGTACCGCCCTGCTGCCGGTACCATGCGATCGTTGTGACCAAACACAGCAGATCACATGACAATTGTAAACAATGGATGGCTTCCTTTCGTGCCATCCATTGTGTACAATTGTGTTGCTAGTTGTGATTGGTCAAAATGATGATCACATGGTACAGAAAGGGCCAATCACAGCCCATCTGTACCATATGATTAAATGTGGCCAAAACGCACTGAATCAGTTTAATTCACTAAAAATGGTTGCTTATACCAGTGAACCTCGCTGATATAAACAATCATAATGTGTAAAAAAATCTTGTCACTTCCTCAGGGTAGTACAGTGTTGCTTTATTAACACAGTATTGCTCTGGTCACAGGGTGTTAAAAATAAAATCGTAATAAAAAAGAAAAATTTGATTGAAAAAAATGACTTTCTTTTTTTTTTTACATACAGTCACCAGTCGGCGTCCCTGATCAATACCACACCTGTTATATGATAACCCTATACTGCACTGGTGACCGTATGTAAAAAAACAAAACAATTGTGACCAAAAAATACAACTTCAAAAAACTTGCCATGTCTCTTCCTAAATACCTTGGACTGTCTACTTTCCAAAAAGGGGTCATGTGTAGGATATTTGTACTGTCCGGACGTGGATTGATTGATTTTCAAATTTATACTATAGTTTGCGGGACTCTATTACTTTCCTACAGACTAAATAATATCCACTGATTTGGGGTATTTGGTTTCACCCAAAAAAATATAGCAGAATACATTTTAGCCAAAATGTATAACTGTGTTTTTCAAAAATGTTAAAATGTTCAGTGTTTCTTTAAAAAAATTAATAAAAATAACCCAGTGGCGATTAAAGCCCACCAAAAGAAAGCTCTATTTGTGTGAAAAAAATAATAAAAATTTCATATGGGTACAGTGTTGCATGACTGTGCAATTGTCATTTAAAATGCGACAGCGCTGAAAGCTGAAAAATGGCCAGGGGTGGAGGGGGGTAAAAGTGCCCAGCATTGAAGTGGTTAACGCCAGCTGCTGCTGGCCCTTTAAGGGGGTTGCTATGCCGGGGTAGGGGCTCATGGCCATGTGACTGCCGTGATTGGCTGTCACGTCGGTCACATGATCAGAAAACTCGCTGCTTGCGATCAGGAGTTTTCCGTGAGCTGATGGTTACTGTGCCAGGAGCGCGCAGGGCACACGCTCTCTGCGCTATTGCACGCAAATATGCGGTCGCTTGGCGCCAAGGCCTGGCCGCAGAGAGACCCCTTATTTGCGTTCGTTCGGCGTCGAGGTTAAAAAGTATTAGCTGATGTTAGGCTTTAATTTTGTTAGCCATTTACGTAAAGTCCATGTTAATTTACTAGTCCATCTAATGCCCCATACACACGATCGTTTTTCATGCCGTTAAAAATGCAATTTTTTAAAATGGGCATTAAAACCACCGTGTGTATGCTCCAGAGCATTTTTAACGACGTGAAAAACGGCCATTAAAAATTTCGAACATGCTCTATTTTTTCATGTCGTTTTTCATGTCGTTTTTTTTAACGACGTGAAAAACGATAGTGTGTATGCTTTAACGACGTGAAAAAAAACGCGCATGCTCAGAATCAAGTATGAGACGGGAGCGCTCGTTCTGGTAAAACTAGCGTTCGTAATGGAGATAGCACATTCGTCACGCTGTAACGGACTGAAAAGCGCGAATCGTCGCTCAACAAACTTTACTAACATGAAGGGTGGGGCCATCCGAACGGAACTTCCCCTTTATAGTGCCGTTGTACATGTTGTACGTCACTGCACTTTGCTTGAACGTTTTTTAAAATGATCGTGTGTACGCAAGACAGGCTTGAGAGGAAACATGAAAAAAAAAACGACGAGAAAAACGTTGGTTTAAAAAATGGCATGAAAAACGATCGTGTGTGTACGCCGCATAACACTACTCTCTGGCTATGTTGCTCTTACATAGATGCAGTGAAGAAGTGCGCATACCACCCTAGGATAGGTCGTGTGTTAGTGGTTCGATCACTAGGTGCAAGTAAAGCCCCAAAAAAAAACGAATGCAGCCATCACATCTAAGGCCTGGTAAGCTGCAAAAGATAACATTTTTGATTTTGGGTATAGATCTGGATTGTGTCATCCTGTTGGGACCGGAAATAAAGTGAATTTCTGCCAACAGTACTAAAAACCAGACTTTATTCTTCTAAGTCAACCCCCTCATCCCCAAAGTATATAAAGCGAAATGCCATTTTGTTGAAATTAACCACTTGACAACTGGGCACATAACCCCCTTCCTGCCCAGGTGAAATTTCAGGTTTCAGCACTGTCACACTTTGAATAACAATTGTGCGGTTGTGCGACGTGGCTCCCAAACAAAATTGACGTCTTTTTTTTTTCCCACAAATGTAGCTTTCTTTTGGTGGTATTTGATCATTACTGCGGTTTTTATTTTTTGCGCTATAAACAAAAATAGAGCGACAATTTTGAAAAAAACACTTTTTGACTTTTTGCTATAATAAATATCCCAATTTTTTTTTTTTTTTTTTAAACTATTTTTTTCTCAGTTTAGGCCGATACGTATTCTTCTACATATTTTGGGTAAAAAAAAATCGCAATAAGCGTATAGTGATTGGTTTGCGCAAAAGTTATAGCGCCTACAAAATAGGGAATATAATTATGAATTTTTATTTTTTATTTTTTTTACTAGTAATGGCGGCGATCTGCGATTTTTATTGTGACTGCGACAATATGGCAGACACATCGGACACTTTTGACACATTTTTGGGACCATTCACATTTATACAGCGAACAGTGCTATAAAAATGCACTGATTACTGTATAAATGTGACTGTCAGGGAAGGGGTTAACACTAGGGGGAGATCAAGGGGTTAAATGTATTCCCTGCTAGGTGATTCTTACTGTGGGGGGAGGGGACTGACTGTGTTCCTATGTACAAGGGACACAGCATCGGTCTCCTCTCCCTGACAGGACGTGGATCTCTGTGTTTACACACAGAGATCCACGTCCCTGGCTCTGTGACAGCCGATCGCGGGTACCTGGCGGACATCGTGGCCGCCAGTCACGCGCATCGGCACCCGCCTGATACGGCGGGCACAGCTTTTCCCCGCGGCGGCGCATCATGGAAATAAACAGGACGTCCATGGACGTCCTCTCGGCAATTGAGCGCCGCAATGCGAACGTCTTTTGCCAATGGCCCGGGCGCGAAGTGTTTAAAGAAGTCTCTCATTGAAGAAGTCTGGAGTTTTAAAAAATAAAAACTATACATACTCATCTCCATGCTATAGCATTGGTGTGATGCTCCTCCATGCTGCTGTCCCCTGCCTGGGTCTAAGCCTAAGAACTGAGTGATCACATGACTGTGACGGGATCTTTCCAGAGCCTGGAGCGGCTGTGATGTCAGCTGACAGGTTTTAGCTGCTGTCGGCTGATTCTGGGTCACAGGAGAACACAAGTAAATGCACTTTGGCCGTACATCTGTTATAAAGCTGACAATTTGCTAAAAATTCCTGCAGCTTTAGTCACATCACTTATGTAATGAAGGATGTCTCACATTGTGCAGCCAGCTGAATCATGGAGAAATCTTGTAACATGATCTGGGAATGGGGGAAGGAATCCTATGACTGATCAGACTCTCTCTCACAAATTGTGTTACAAGCAGTGTAATCAATCAAAGAACTTTACTCAATGGAGGAAGAGGGCATGTCCCAGTCAAACCATTTGTACTGTTCTGCTTGAAGACCCAAAGCTGTTAACAATTGCAGCCCTGGAAGTTCAGAAACAGGAAGAGGACAGGACATCCTTGCAGTGAAGATTTGACCAGGATCCTGCACAATGTGGGCCATACTTCATTACAGCTAAGTGATGCAACCAAAGCTGTAGGATTTTTTTTTAAGCTAAACTTCTTCTTTAACTGCTTCCGGACCACCCCACGTACATTTACTGCGGCAGGGTGGCCAGGGTGCGCAAAATCACGTACCTGTATGTGATTTCGTGCACTCGGGTTCAGGGGGTGCGTGTGCGCGACGCCCCCGCTGTGATTTGGACACAGCGGGAGTCAATTGGCGGTTCCGACCGCGATCCACTGATCGTTCACAGGAGAGACGGGTCAGCGGTTTGCCGATGTAAACAAAGCACACCGCTGATCTGTCAGGGAGGAAAAGTGAGAGATCGTGTTTCAGCTAAGCTGAATCACGTTCGCTCTTTTCCTCCAGTGAATCCACTCCCCCCACAGTTAGAAACGCCTCCCAGGGAACACATTTAACCCATTGATCGGCCCCTAGTGTTATCCCCTTCTTTGTCAGTGTCATTTATACAGGGATCAGTGCATTTCCCCAAAAAGTGTCACTAAAGCCTTTTCGGACTTTTGGCCAACAAACTTAATTTTGAGCAAGTTGGACCAACAATCCGACCGTGTGTACGCTCCATCGGACAAACTTTTTTTTGCTTTTTTCTTGTTTTCATCGGACAAAAGTTCGGTCTGCAAATGGACAAACTTTTGCCCAACAAAAGTCCGATGGAGCAAAGTCCGACCGTGTGTACAGAAAACCATCGGACTTTTGTCCGATGGACAAAACAACTAATGTTAAAATCAACCAACAATAGCAGAAGTTGACCAAAGGGTGGCGGTAAAGAGCAGAAAAACCACGTGATGTTGCAAAAAGTTTTGGGAAAGTTTGCAGAAAAGTCTGAGCGTGTGTATGCTATGGGTGTTCCCGACCAACTCCGTTCGGACAAAAAACAACGGAAAAATCCGATGGAAGTCCGACCGTGTGTACGGGGCTTTAGTGTCAGATTTGTCTGCTGCAGTCCTGCTAAAAATCGCTGATCGCCGCCATTACCAGTAAAAAAAATTTAAGTCCCTAAATCTATCCCGTAGTTTGTAGACGCTATAACTTTTGCACAAACCAATCAATACACGCTTATTGTTTGTTGTTTTTTTTTTTTTGTTTTTTTTACCAAAAATATGTAGCAGAATACATATTGGCCTAAACTGATGAAGAAATTTTAGTTTTTTGTTTTTTTTGGATATGTATTATAGCAGTTAAAAAATATATATATTTTTTCATAATTGTTGGTCTTTTTTTGTTTATAGCGCAAAAAATAAAAGCCGCAGAGGTGATTAAATAGCACCAAAGAAAAATTCTATTTGTGGGGAAATTAAAGGACATCAATTTTATTTGGGTACAGCGTGGCGTGGCCGCACAATTATCGGTCAAAATGACGCAGTGCCATATCGCAAAAAAGGGCCTGGTCAGGAAGGGGGTAAAACCTTCCGGGGCTGAAATAGTTCATGGTGAACCTAGTCCCTGCTATAGAAAGTTAAACATTTTTAAAGCTGACGTTTAGGCCCCATGCACACAGGGCGTTTTTACAGACGCGTTTTTTACAGCTTAAAGACGCCTGTCCATGTTTTGTAAACATTTTTTGACCTTTTTAAAAAAAAATCCCGGAGCACAAAAACGCAAATCGCAGCGTTTTCGCTGCGTTTTTTGCGGGTTTATGCGCGTTTAATAGCATCGGGCGTTTTTGCAGCTCAAACCTGGAGCTCCAGAACGCACTGGAATTGGGTTTTTTTTGCAGCTGGAAAACGCCTATGCCACTTGGAGCTCATAAAAGCTCTGTGTGCATGACACAATAGAATAACATGGATGGGCTATTTGCAGCTGTAAAAAAAACGCCTAAAGCTGCTGTTAGCAGCTGCAAAAACACCCTGTGTGCATGGGGCCTAAGCTGTGAAAAATAAACTCCTATAGCTTTAATGAGCTAACTTACCTGTAATGAAGTGTGTCACGTGTCGTGCATTCAGCTGGATCCTGAAGAAATTGTCACTGCAGGGATGCCCTGTCCTCTTCCTGTCTCTGAACTTTTGGTGCTGCTGGAGATAGCAAATTTGGGTCTTCTGTGAAGCTGCTGTAAAAAAGTTCCTGACAATGACTTGCCCCCTCTTCCCTCCCTCCATTGGGAAATGTTCTTTTGTGGTTTACACTGCCTGTAGCACAATTTGTAAATGGGGAAGGTCTGATGGGTCAAATGGGTTTTCTCCCCAATTCACAGATTGTGTTACCGGCAGTGAAAGCAATGAGAGAAGTTTTCTCAATGCAGAAGGAGGGGATGGGTCCTGTTTGGGGAATTTTTTTTACACACCAGCTTTACAGAAGATCCAAAAATATTACCACCTGCAGCACTGGTAGTTTTAAGACAGGAGGAGGTCAGTGAATCCCTGCACAGAGAACTTCTAAAGGATCTAACTGCCTGTACAACGCAAGACATACCGTACTTCTTTACAGGTAAATTAGTGCTCACAAAAGCTACATATTTTTTATTTTTTTGCTAAACTTCAACTTTAAAGCGGAGGTCCACCCACCGCTGCAAAAATTAAAAGCCAGCAGCTACACATACTGCAGCTGCTGGCTCTTAATAATAGGACACTTACCTGTCCTGGAGTCCAGCGTTTTCAGCACCGCAGCTGATGTTTCCATCAGTTGTCGGGTGCGGCCGCCACCATTCTGGGTTGGGAAAACCGCCAGTGTAGCCTTATGGCCTCACGGCAGGAACCCTACTGCGCATGCACAAGGCTCCACTCCTCTCTCTCCTACTGGCCCGGCGGCAGGGGAATGAGGAGGAGGGAGTCGATCGGTGACATCAACAGCCGCGACCTTGGCCCTGGCTCCCGGACGTCAAAGTTGGATATCCGCTCTCCCCCCCCTAAAGGTGCTAAATGTGGCAAAGGAGGGGGAAAGAAGACAAATGAGCGGAAGTTTCACTTTTGGGTGGAACTCCGCTTTAAATTGTTACAGGAACTGGAGGTGAGGGGAAATGGGTAATCCTGTTCTAGTGAAAACTGTGTTATGGGTAATATTACCTCGCTTTGAAGAGATTCTCCCCTTTTATGTTGTGTCTCTGGGTCAGGAAGTGAAGGGAACTTTCCCCGGAGGAACACTGACAGCACCTCAAAAAAACGAACTTACAGGGGTAGCTACCATTTTTTACTTGGGCCAAGAGAAAACGTTTGCCTTTACATTTTACATACACTTTAACCCTTTCACGCCTGGCCTATAGACAAGTGACAGGGGGCCTGGTTTGGATTGGGGGGGACCCCCACACTGTTAGTTTTTCGGACCAGCCAGATTTCAGTTAGTGTGTGGCTGTCCCTGACAGAAGTTTATCGTTCCATCATTTTTATTTTTTGTTTTTTTGTTTTTTGTCGAAGGGACATGATGTATTCCGACAGCAGTGGCTTCCCGTTATCAGAATACAATGTCCCAGATGGAGGGAATCCTTTTAGTTTGTGTGGATGGAGGAATCAGTTTTTTTTTTTTTTTCAGCCAGCAGGTTGAATAAGAAATAAAAGAATGGTCTGACTAGCTTCACTCCAATCTTATCATTAAGTTGCAATTCCACCTCCATTGTGGACTAACCAGCATAAGCATCACAGTATGATCAGTATTAATCTATGGAGTGCCCCTCGCCTGCCATCTGACAGCACCTTGGCTGCTGAGGCCCAGAGTGCTGCATCATGGGGGGTGGTATGTGTCGCATGTTTCCTTCCTGTACTAGGATTTTGAATAGGTAGTAGTGGCAGAGGTAAGGCCCCTTTCACACTGAGGCGTTGAAAAAACGCAAAAAAATTATGAGTTTTTTTTACCGCGATTTTACCGTGTTTGCGTTAAAAATAGCGCCAACACATATGCGTTTTTGCGGTAAAAAGGATTATTTGGTATCCCACAATCCTCCACTCTACTGCAGTCATGTGACCTTCCCACAGCTTCTGGGTGTTTTTACCGCGTTTTTACCTTGGTACTTATTCATTTCAACGGGGATAGGCGTTTTTACAGCGCTATTTTATGGGGCCCAAAGATGCTCCAAAAAAGCTGTTTGCATGATTTATTCCAATGCACAGCCAGCAAAACGCCTCAGTGTGAAAGCCCTCAGGGCTTTCACATTGAGAATGATGGGGCAGGATTATTTCAGGCATTTTTACAGCGTTGTTTTTACCACGAAAACGCGGTAAAAACGCCTCAGTGTGAAAGGGGCCTAAGGGTGGCTGGTAGCTAAGCTGAATGTAGTTAATGACTGGTTTTCTTTAAAGATTGGCTTAATCACAAATAAACATTGAAAATGTGAGGAGGGATTCAGTTTTCTCCCCTTCTTTTGTTTTTTGTTTTTTTCTTTCTATAATCCTTTTTTTTATATATTTTTTTCTTATTGCAATCAATAACAAACATGAAGAAGAAGAAAAAAAAATATATATATATATTTATTTTTTCTTAACTTCTGGTCCCCCATACACGTGAATCTTAAGTTCCTGCACCCCCCCCCCCCAATACGCCGAAGCCTTAAGTTTCTACCCAGTGCACGTAAAAAAAAAAGTGTACACAGAGCTGTGTCTATTGCCCAGGTCCTCCCGGCCAGGCCAAACCCCCACCTTAGTAATACCATCGTCTGGTGGAGAGGGAGAGCAGCCAGGAATTATGCCCGAGAAGGGACACTCGGCCAAAGTTACACACTGCCACGGTACATCTGAATGCAAAACATGCTACCCCTCATCTTACTCGGTCCTATTGGATGCTGTGAGACGATTGCCGAGAATTTTTTATTTTTTTCTGAGAACGCCCATTTTTGCAGTGGTTCCTACTACAAGTGCCGTCTCAATGGAATAACTGCTATGTCCGTTTGGAGCTGAATAGGTACTGCAGCCTGCACACCTGCTATAATTGACATCTCAGCATCACACATGAGCATTGCCAAAGAGAGATGTAGTCCTGCAGAGAGAGAGAGAGAGAGAGCGCTCTTCCTTCCTGAGGTTAGAGTGAAGCGCTGTGCCTGGAAGATGGCAGTATGTTATAAGACACTGGATTCAAACCTTTAGAAATCGAGTGTGTGAAAAACAGTGGTAATAATGCACATACATGGAGAACTGGCTTTTTAGAACAAGGGCTTAAAGTGTTACTAAGTTCAGGACTCTGCGTTCACTATATCTGGTATCCCACAGTACACAATACACGAAAATGCAATTATTTTAGTAAATCTAAACTGCTAAACACCTTTTCTCATCAGCAGTATATAGCAGTCTTGTGACTCAGTGTATGCTTAATGCTTGTTGGAGGAGTTTTCATTCTCCTCTGACTGTCCTATTAGGATGCAGGACCCCTGACCCTCTGTCTGGACAGTGCTCTTTGGCCCTGCGCTGATCTCATACACCCTCCCAAGGGGAAAAAAAAACTCTCTAACAATACACACCGAACTGAGCATGTGCAGCCTGTCCCTGACTATATTATTAAGAAATACATTGGGGACATTGAAAGGAGGAGAGCATCAAACAGTCTTTTTACACAATGCAGAGGATTAACCCCTTAGGTTCCTCAGAGTATAACGAGTATGCTTTACTGCATATACAGACTAATTTTACTGTTGTGGGTTTAGTAAGACTTTAAAACCCTAGATTATGTATTAAAAAAAAAAATCCAAATCAGAATGAAAATATCCACTTTCTCTATTGCTTCTTTAGTAGTTTATTGGATAAATAACAAATGTTAGCTACTTTTGGCACTTCCGTTTCTAATTGATGAAACAATCTCCCTGGTTAGCAGCTCCTTTATAGCTAATATTGGTTCCCACAAGCATTTAATGTGAGCCCTTAGTGTAGTGAACAGGCCTCCTTCCAGCTGCTCTTTCCTCGTGGATAGTTGTGCAGGTTACATGATATGCACTATTAATAGCTGGAAGGATTGGTCGTTGTGACGTGGTTCTGAGAGCAGCGCCACTTAATGTTCACCTTTTGAAGATCAGATTATGCAAATGGCATTTAGACATGCATGAATCTGTCACTTCTAGATGGCAAAAGGTGCTTGAAAATCTGCTACTATATATACAAAGGCTGTCTGATTTTAGCTGTCATGAGGCTGGGATCCTTGTCTGCTTGCTGACAGGACAGACCTCCCATTCAATAATGTTATAAACTCCATGCTGGGTCAACACTACTGGTGGTTCATTCAGTCTTTTTAGAGGAGGAAGAAATTTACATCAGAAAAGGGCTTCTAGTATAAAACTTTGCTTATCCGATCCATGAACAATAAGTGCTATTGACAAAACACAGCTTATAACAATGCAGGAACTTTTGTTTTGGTGCCAGTCAAGAATTCCAACTTTGTCCACTAAAAGTGGAACTTATTTCAGAAAATTAAGTCCTGATAGATCACTTCGGGCTGGCCCCTTTTGCAGGTATAACCAGGGCTGGGACAAGGGGTGGGCAGGAGGGGCGGCTGCACTGGGCACAATGGTTTATTGCAGGAATGGGGGCACCCTGTTCTAGTTGCTTCCATTACAAGGCTGACAGGAGGAGTGACAGTGACATCACTGCTAACCGTAAGGGATTCGGGGTTGTGCAGTTTGGCATCTTTGCCCTGGGTACTGGATGACCCAGCACTGGGTATAGCTATGTGAAACATTAAAAATAAGTGCCTATAATGTTTAAAATTCATTAATGCATTGTCTTTGCATTGTCTTTTGTCTTTGCATGCACTCAGTTATTCTTTATTCTCTGCACTGTGCCTAAAATCAGGAGCCACTAGAGGCCGATCAGCTGGCAGCTTTAAGATTTACTGTTGATGAAGGGGGAAAGAAAGCAACATGAATGACAGACTATGCAGGGGGAACATAGCTGAGGGAGGGAGAAAAGAAAGGCTGGAGAGGTGACAGGACAATCTCTGCTGCCAGGTAGGTGGATAGTGTTTCTCCTTTCTCCCTCATTGGCAGCCTGTGAACGTCGGCACTGTAAATCTTCTGTCAGCCTTCTCTTCTAACTGAGCCAAGACATACAATCAAGGCTGGAAATGTACATATTTTTTTCGAAGAAAATGGCATATCGTTTTTGAAACAGGGGAGAGGGGGAGAGATTCCAATAAGGAAGTGACTGCTCTGGGCTTAAACAAAATGGTGGCCCTCCAGCAAGAAGAAACGGGAACAATGCTGAAGGCAACGTACAACACGCGCTAATTTTGGTAGCATAATTATTAATGCAGAATGTATGTTTTGTTAAAGAACATTAATATCAAACTGTTATGGATAAAGTTCTGCTTTAAAGCAGAACTTCAGGCTCCATCATTAAAACACAGCTTTATAGGCTTTGAACAGTAAAACAATTTGTAGACCTGAATTATTTAAAGTGTAATTTTGTGGTTCTGATCGCCTTCTCAGAGCTGAATGGAAGCACTTGGGTACTACATTTGCTTATAGAAAATTCCAATAATTTAAAACAATCATACAGACTGCAAACATGAGAAAATGTATCTGTGTCAAGAGATTGAGAATAATGGAACCCAAATTAGACGGTACATGAGAAATGCTGGATTTTCAAAAGGTGTCCAAATTTAAAGATAAACTAGGCAAAGCTCTCAATTCACAGTTGAAAAATCCTTATGTAAACTGTCTTATCTACCAAATAATTAGTAATCCTGTGCAGCCACGTTTAGGATTCATACCCCACTGTGTTAGAAATAAAGCATAAAACTGTGTTGCCTCCCCACCCACAGTATGGTCAATGGGCAGTGAAAGAGCAGTAAGACTGGTCGTCAGCTGTGTTGCAGAGGAACGAAGGAATGTGCAGAGCTGTAGTCTCTGCTTATCTCCCTCTAAGCTCCCTCCCCGACACAAATTTTCAGCTACTGTTATCTCATGTGTTAAGCCTCATACACACGATCGGATTTTCTGCAGGCAAAGCGTAGGCCTTTTGCCCGAAGGGCGTTGGCCAGGAACTTGTCTTGCATACAAACGTCAAATAATTGTCGGCCAACAAACACGAAACGGCAAGGTTTTTCAGCTCTTTAGCGCCACCCTTTTGGCAACTTCTGCTAATGTGTTATGGTGAGCATGCGTGTTTGTACTTTGGAGTTTTGTCCGACTGACTTGTGTACACACGATCGGATAATCCGACAACACACATTTGTTGGCAGACAATTTTAAAGCATGCTATCCCACATTTGTTCGCGGAAAATCCGACAACAATTGTCCAATGGAGCATACAAACGGTCAGATTTTCCAACAACAGCCTGTCATTACACAATTCCCATCGGATAATCCGATTGTGTGTATGAGGCTTTAGAGAACTTGTCAGAAGTGACTCTGCTGATAACAGAGGAACGGAACAGCAGAAAGACACTTTACTTAGAGCTTTGGAGAGAGAGAAATTAACACTACAGATATATGTGCTTAGGTCAAATTTCATGAATGGTGTTTACAACCACTTTAAGATACGTCATTGCAGTATTGTTCTCAAACTGACTTCTAAGTGAGAAGGTATGTCCCGCAGGTATGTCCCAGTGTTGTGAGAGAAATACTACATCTGCATAAGCAGAAATCAAGTGATCTGATAATGTTATAACGGAATGTTCTCTTTGTATTACACCGAGGTGAATGGATGTTATTTTATCATGGCCACATAAATCATAAGTAGACAGATAACCTATCCAGGGATTATAACTATGGATGTACATTACTTCTTAGAGTGTTTATAGAAAAAAGTAAATGGCAGCTAAGACCTTCAATCTCCATTTAAAGAGCAGGCTTTGTTGTGATGTTAGACTTTAGTAAGCAGGCTTACTCGGAACTCGCTCTCTTTCCAGTGATTTCAATGCTATCTTTATTTAGTTTGGGAGAAAGAGATTTACAGTAGTGGCAGTTATGAAATGATTGTTGCTTTCTTTGTATCCTATTTTCTCCCTAGGAGCTGACATGCAGTGCTGCTTCCTTCACTATAATATAGTCTTACTTTATCAGAGCCTTTATATTAGGAATTGCGTGCTGCTAAGCTATTTGAGTTTGTTTTTTTATGACAAGGTATGGAAAGCAGATCTTGTTTGTCAGGCTGATGTATTGCTTATTACAGCTGTGGTAAAGGCAGTGAATACAAATTTTCTGTTTTTTAGTATTCTGTGCTGTAAAGAGTGGGAAGAGTTTGTCCCTGCCCTCATTACTGTGGCTAGATGCATTCCAGGGGACAAATGGGCAGTATGCCGGAACAGTTTCCCCTTACACCCAGGGCTGTGGCTACAATGATACAAACTGATAAGTTTGCAAATTCAGAATTTGTGTTTTATTGCGGTTTCTTTTGGAGTATACAGCCGTGGCCGAAAGTTTTGAGTGACCCAAATATAAATTTTCACAGAGTCTGCTGCTTCAGTGTTTTTAGATATTTTTGTGAGATGTTACTATGGTATTCTGAAGTATAATTGCAAGAATTTAATAAGTGTCAAAGGCTTTTATTGACAATTATATTAAGTTTATGCAAAGAGAATATTTGCAGTGTTGACCCTTCTTTTTCAAGACCTCTGCAATTCGCTCTGGAATACTGTCAATCAACTTTTGGGCCACATCCTGACTGATGGAGGCCCTTTCTTGCATAAACAATGCTTGGAGTTTGTCAGGAATTGTGGGGCTTTTTTTTGTTCACCTGCCTCTTGAGGATTGACCACAAGTTCTCAATGGGATTAAGGTCTGGGGAGTTTCCTGGCCATGGACTCAAAATTTCGATGTTTTGTTCCCCAAGCCACTTATTACTTTTGCCTTATGGCAAGGTGCTCCATCATGCCGGAGAAGGCATTGTTCATCATCAAACTGTTCTTGGATGGTTGGGAGAAGTTGCTCTCGGAGGATGTTTTTGTACCATTCTTTATTCGTGGCTGTGTTCTTAGGCAAAATTGTGAGTGAGCCCACTCTCTTGGCTGAGAGGCAACCCTACACACGAATGGTCTCAGGATGCCCCCAAAAAATCGGAAAGTGGATTCATCAGAAAACATGACTTTATCCCAGTCCTCAGCAGTCCAATCCCTGTACCTTTTGCAGAATATCAGTCTGTTCCTGATGTTTTTCCTGGGGAGAAGTGTGTTCTTTGCTGCCCTTCTTGACACCAGGCCATCCTCTCACACCTACCTGCTGCCATTCCTGAGCAAGCTCTCCACTGGTGGTGCCCCGATCCCGCAGCTAAATCAACTGTAGGAGACCGTCCTGGTGCTTGCTGGACTTTCTTGAGCACCCTGAGGCCTTCTTCACAAATGCATTTTTTTTTTTTTATGAGATTAAGTTAATTTTCATGGCAAAGAGGGACTTTGCAATTCATCTGATCACTCTTCATAACATTCTGGAGTATATGCAAATTGCCATCATAAAAACTGAGACAGCAGACTTTGTGAAAATTAATATTTGTGTCATTCTCAAAACTTTTGGCCAAGGCTGTATAGGGGGGCTTGGTCGCAATGAACGAAGGTTAAATGTCGATGCGGACATGCGATGATCATTCTAAAGGGGTGATATCCAAGTAGTTATTGTCTTTGTAAGTCGTTGATGCCCCATTCACTGCTTAATGGCAACAGGCATAAGATTGCAATAGATATTGAAAGTTGTTGGACGTGTTGCCACAATCCAACCGCCCTATACCTACCAGGTCCTGTAATTCAAATGGTCTTGTCATGTTAGAGCCACCAAAAAACATAGGCTTATGCTGGCCATAGATAATGTTTCTTTCCCGCAACTACGGGTTGGCGGAAAGAAAGTCGCTCGATTAACTCTTCAGCACAGTCAATGTTGATGGGGGAATCCCTCCCGCTGAGCTATTGTGTTCTCCTGATGGGTGGGGTGATGTGGGGAGCCGTCTCTGCCAGGAGAGCACAGTGAGTATTTCTAGCGGCTATAATGGCATGCCGAAAATCCGACATGCTAATTGTACCCAAGTCGATCAATGGATCGACTTGGGTACACCCAGCCTGCCCATAGATGGTTCGAATCTTGGCTGGTCCCTGCTGAACTATTCGAGATTCAAACCATCTATGGTCGGCTTTGGGTTATTGGTAGACACTAGTGGCTTCCGATATCACTTGGGGCATCCAGCAGGAAAATGTACTAACTGAACATTTTGACTCCCTTGTGTGCAGGCCTCTTTACTTACACAGCACTCATAAGAAATGACTTTAATACCTTTCTCCCGGTACAGATGTTGCTGGTCAGAGATGGGTATTAGCCACATGATTCAAGTTGGGCATGCTACTGTTGTGGTCAGTGGTATGTATAATACGTATCATCATTATAGCCTGACATACAGAGACCAGCAATGATGATCTCAGCTCCCATTCACTGATATGGATGTTTCTGCTAATCACTGAAGGAGTTTACAGTTCAGTAGTTAAGCTTGATTGCTTCAACGACTTAGAGTTTAGAGCATGATTAGCACTTTATTTGTGTGTGGAGCAGAGGGTTGTCATCAGCTGATCTTTGTCATATATGTTTAAATGGTTGATTCCGATTGTACATGTAATTTCACTAAATGGTTTACCAGCCTGGCTCTTGACATTCAGTACTTCTATTTTTACTGTAAAGTTCTATACCTTGGAGGTGCACAAGTAAGGAATAGAGTCATGGCTTTTCTTTAGATGCTTAGTGATGGTTACAAGTTATGTGTAATTTTTGCCAAGGATTCCTTTTTATGACTGCTTGTTTGATCAATTTGCAGAGAAATATTTGTCTGTTTTGTTGCAGAACGATTGGTGGTTCTCAGATTTTCAGCAAGGTTTTTATTGCCTCAGGCTGGGTTCACACTAGTGCGACACGACATCTGTCCTACTTTGGATCCGACTTTGCCCTGCGACATGAAGCCGACATATGTCCGACTTTCAATGAACGGGGATCCGACTTGGATCCCCGCCAATATCAGGCACTGTGTTTGGTATGAATCTTGAGGGGGAACTCCAGGCCAAATTTAAAAAAAAAAACGGCATGGGTTCCCCCTCCCAGGAGCATACCAGGCCCTTGGGTCTGGTCTGGATTTGAAGAGGCGCCCCTACCCCGAAAAAACGGCGTGGGGGTCCCCCCAAAATCCAAACCAGACCCTTATCCGAGCACACAACCTGGCCGGCCGCAGGGGAAGAGGGGGGGACGAGAGAGCGCTCCCCCTCCCTCCTGAACCGTACCAGGCCGCATGCCCTCAACATGGGGGGTTTGGTGCTCTGGGGCAGGGGGGCGACATACGGCCCCCCCACCCCAGAGCACCCTGCCCCCACGTTGATGAGGACAGGGCCTGCGGGCGGGGGGCTTATCGGAATCTGGGAGCCCCCTTTAATAAAGGGGCCCCGGATCCCGGCCCCCCCACCCTATGTGAATGAGTATGGGGTACATTGTACCCCTACCCATTCACCTGGTGGAAAAAAATTGCAATAAAAAAACCACACAGCTTTTTAAAGTATTTTATTGCACAGCTCCGGGGGTCTTCTTCTGACTTCGGGGGTCTCCGGTGTCGTCGCCGCGCTCTCCGTTTCTTTCTTCTGCCGGGCCTCCGCTAACTTCTTTTTAGCTCTTTTGCTAGCGGAGGCCCGGTCTTCTCCGTTGCCTTCTTCTTCTCCCGCTCTCCGGTTCTTCTCCCGCTCTCCGGTTCTTTCTTCCGCCGGGCCTCCGCTAACTTCTTTTTAGCTCTTTTGCTAGCGGAGGCCCGGTCTTCTCCATCGTCTCGTCCGGCTCTCCGTTGTCCTTCTGCCGGCCCCTCCACTAACTTCTTTAGCTCTTTTGCTAGTGGAGGAGCCGGTCTTGCCGTCGTCGGCGTCTTCTTCCCTCTTCTCCTTCTCGATGTTGACGCGTCGCTTCCTCCCGCTGTAATACTGGCTCTCCGCTCCGCATTAATATAGGCGTCTCATGACGTCAGTCACATGTTCCCATGACGTCACAGTCACATGCTCCGGGGCCATGTGCCCCGGAACATGTGACTGTGACGTCATGAGAAGCCTATATTAATGCGGAGCCCCCCTGCCCCAGAGCACCAAACCCCCCCCATGTTGAGGGCATGCGGCCTGGTACGGTTCAGGAGGGAGGGGGGCCGCTCTCGTCCCCCCCCTCTTCCCCTGCGGCCTGCCAGGTTGCGTGCTCTGATAAGGGTCTGGTTTGGATTTTGGGGGGGACACCCACACCGTTTTTTCGGCGTAGGGGCGCCCCTTCAAATCCAGACCAGACCTAAGGGCCTGGTATGCTCTTGGAGGGGGAACCCATGCCGATTTTTTATTTAAAATTTGGCCTCGAGTTCCCCCTCGAGCAGTACAGCACAAGTCGCATGCCAAAGTTGGATCATGCAAGACTGCGGTCCGACTTTGATCCGACTTCAATGATAGTCAATGGGCTGAAGTCGGATCAAAGTCGGACCAAAGTATTACAGGGAGCATTCTCAAAGTCGGACCGACATGTGTCGGACCAGTTAAGACGGCTCCCATAGGGAAACATTGATTTTCACACGTCATGCGACATGAGCTCCCAATGTCGGAGCGTTTGTCACCCCAGTGTGAACCAGGCCTCAGGCCCTGTTTATACTTGGGTGATTAGGAATCGCAGGTGTGGAGTGCGTTTGGGTACCATTTATCCTGAATGGCATCCCAAGTGCTGTGCGATATTGTTGCATGACAATCATGGCAAAACGCTTGTGTAAAAAAGCACAAAGCTTGGGGCTGAAATTTTTGTCCCTAGACTTATTTGGCGTGACAAACCTGCATAGAGCAGCCTATTCAAGTGAATGGGTCGCTCTATGTATGACACGCAGAAAGTAAATTTCGCTTTTAAAATTGCTAGTGGGAACCCGTCTACCCGCTAAGTGATATGTGAACGGGGCCCAAATTGCTATTTATTTTGTTCCGCTCTCTGCTGATTAACAATAATGAAACGTAGCCCCTAGATAGTTTCCCTACGCCTGAATTTGCAGAATCTAATTTTTTTCTATTCATCCTTGTCCATACCTGTACACTCAGGTTACTCTATGCCCTGCGCTCAAAAAAGGTACATGGCCTCTTTTTTTTTTTCTTTTTTTTTTGAGTGCATTCTGGTGTTTTTAGCCCCATAGATTGAGTACATAAAAGCATGACATGCGTGTTTTTGCGCTTGAAAAACTCCTCTCCTTAAGGCTCTGTTCACACCTAGGCATTTTTGGGCGTTTTTCTGCTGTAAGCCTCAGCTCTTAAAAACGCCCAACAAGACAAATCCCATTCATTTCAATGGCCCCTGTTCACATCTGAGCATTTTGTCATCTGAAGAAAAACGCCTGAAGCTCAAAAAAGGAGTTTCCTTTTTGGCAGATTACAGGCGTTTTCTGCTTTTTACATTGGTGATCTTTTGACCTGTACAAAAACGCAGCAAAAATGCGCGACTTTCTGCCTGAAAACAAAACGCCTAGTTGTGAACAGAGCCTTGAATCTGATCTCTTCCCTTTGCCCAGCCCAGGAAACAAATGCCTGAAGCTTGATGAAAATGTGTAAACATGCTTATAAAACACTTCAATACAACATTTCAAAATTGCCAGGAATACACTCTGCTCAGGTGTAGGGACCACATTTCTATAATAAAGGGCTCATTTTTAACCCACAGTTTTATAATTGAACTCCTAGGAGGAGGAGACTTGTTGATAAATGCACAATCCTACCAAAAACACATGCGTTTTTCATGTGCTTCTGATGCACTTTTATTGAAGTCAGTGGACAAAAAAAATGCACGTTCTGCATGAAAAAAAGTCCCTGCAACTCTTCAAAATGCACACTGCAGGAAGCTGCATAGATATGAATGAGTCCCCTAAGAAACCATGTTTAAATTAAATGTGTGTTCCTGTGCTTCTGAAAATGTGCTAAAAAATGCACAGGTTGCTGAAAAGGAACACGCTTCTCGCAGACGTTTGCGGCCACCAAACTCTGGTACCATGCCTGCCTTCCCGTTCCTGTGCGTTTGACAGCACCTTGAAATCAACGGTCTGCCAAAACTGGAATACGTCAGATTGCACAAAAACATTCCCATTTTAGTGTGAACTGGCCCTCTTCGAGCCATATGAATGTGAGGGACACTAAATTGTATTCTCCTTTTGGGGCAGGTTTTGGCATGTACAGCCTTTTGTAAGAAATGATGCATAATATGTTGGTGTATGTAAAGAAAACCAGTAAGAATGCATTATTCATTCCTGTTGGTTAGATATTACTCTTCACCCTACGACTGTACATTTTGTCAGTTTATCATCCATGTATTTTGCGTGTTGTTGACCAGGTCTCTGTAGTGTTGAATTATTGTTAGCTTTTCTAGTTTGTATAGAAAAATGCCCAGTCTAGTTTCCATGAGAAAATATTGAACAACCATGACATTAAATGCTTAAAAACAGGAGTACAGCTGTCTGGACGTAGCAACAGAGGGCCTAATCCTATGCTGTCATTTCCATAATTTCTTCCTGGTGGGATAGTTAGTCTTTACTAGAATACCAGTAGAGCCTAACCTTTTACAGAATGGTAAGCTTCAAATGATTTAGTGTCAAAATGTATAACCTCTGAAAGGCCATTCTGCTTGTCTCCTGTAATATCTCAATGAAGTCAGTGGGCGAGACTGCATTAAAATGGGCACTTTCTGGACTAATCTGCCTCTCAGGAGCAATTACAATGAAGTGGTTGAGACCTACTAAACCATCACTTACACTGACTATTGAAAAGTAAGCCCGTCATCTGACGGGACGTGGCAACTGCAACAATAGATAAATAGGCATATTATAGAACCAGTGAGCATTTCTGAGATAATCAGATTTTGGGGCCTTATTTTGTAATGTCACATATTCATATTTTTCCTTTTAATTTCATTATAAGTATTAATAGGATCTCTTCACAAAAAATATAAAGATCTGAAATTTTAAAAATTATATTTCTGTAAAGCTTTGCTAACCTATATTCAATAAAACAAATTCCCTGTGCCTAATGTCACTAGTGAAACTGTAAGGAAGGGACTGAACAGGTGAGTGTTGCAGCAATGGTGCTGCTTCCATTTACCCCATCAATTTATCTTGCAAGGAAAACAAGAGCCAACTGCATGTGTGTCCATAATGAATGGGACCTAGCTGATATAGATTAGCTGTGTGCAATGCACTACCACCAAGCATAGAAAGAGAGCAAGTGCCTAAATACCTTTTTAAAGAAAGATGGCAGAATTAAAGTACTAAAGTCTAGTTTTTTTCATTTAAAAATGACAAACATATTATACTTACCTGCTCTGTGCAGTGGTTTGGCACAGAGCAGCCCCTATCCTCCTCTTCTCTGGTCCCTCTTCGGTGCTCCTGGCCCCTCCCTCCTGTTGAGTGCCCCCACAGCAAGCAACTTCTATGGGGGCAGCCGAGCCACAGCTCCCTGTGTCCATGCAGCCCCGCCCCCTTTCTCTTCTCTTTGGCTGACTGACTTTTATTTATAGCAGCAGGAGCCAATGGCACCACGCTGCTGTCTTAGCCAATGATCTCGATGGCCTCAGGTAAGTATTAGGGGGGCTGAGGGAGACTGCTGCACACAGAAGCCTTTTTTTTATCTTATTGCATAGTGCTTTCATCATCCTGCTGTGTGTGTACACTGTCTCTCCTCTTCCCTCTCCCCCTCCCTTCCTGCCTGTCATTTCCTAGCCTGTGTATGAGAGCCGATCTCCTCCCTGCCCTCCCCTCTACACCTGCCTCTATTCCGATTTATCCTCTCTGTTTTGACAAGTTGTACAGAGTGTCCGTTTTTTTATTTATTTTTTATTCTGATCCTAAATACCTTTTGCACAGCTCCACTGTGCGGTCACATGACCTCCCTCTTCTGGCTGGCTGACATCAATGGAGAATCCCAGCCCCTCCTGCTGCTGTTCTTAGATGAGGAAAGAGGGCAGAGGGAGATCACGTGACTGCACAGAGGAGCTGTGCAAAAAGGTACTTACTGTCTTTTCTTTATCGTACACCACGGGACACAGAGCTAGTCATTACATAATGGGTTAAGGGTCACCAGCGGTGATTGGACACTGGCACAACCAATGGAAGACAGTTCCCCTCCATATAACCCCTCCCATCAGGGAAGTACCTCAGTTTTTTCGCCAGTGTCGAAAGGTGTTGGACGCGTTAGGAGGTGCTAAAGGAAAGCTCTACCAAAGAGACCCTCTGGGGGTAAAAGAGCTATGCTTTCGGATCCATCCAAGACGCCTACAAATGAGCTGAATCTGGATGGGATCCGGGCCTCATCCATGAGGCGTCGCCTGTAATGTCTCTCTTCGGAGGACTGGGCTCTAAGATCCAGCACTTTCGCTATTTCGCTATAAAGTCCTGGTAAGAGTCTTGTACAAGGCCCAGGGGAGAGGTATCCTTTAAATAGGAACCCATATCCCTGAAGGTTGGCACACATAGCCCACCGTGAAGGGTGAAGTTTGGTATCTGTCTGAAATCTTTCAGCAGAAAAACCTGCGGCGTGGATAAGGTGAGATTAGAAGGTCCATAACTAGGTTGGGACCTTTTTCAAAAAGTGGATGTCTTCTTTTTTTCCACCACTGGGGGGAGTAAAGAGCTGAATATACTCACCTCACTCTGTTCAGTGTCGGCTTCGGCGAAGTACACTGCTCGTCACCTCCGCTGCTGAGCTTGTTGGGGCACCCCGATCCTCCTTTCGGTGGCCGACCAGACACCTGCAGATGCAGGTAAGTGGGAACAAGGGCTGATGAGAGTCCTCTCTCACTATGGCCACCGCCATAGCGCTAAGGGCCGCGCGTGCGCGCGGGAGCGCGCTTTATCGGAGGGGGGGGGGGCGAAGGCGTGCGCGGGCACGTGGCGCGCGCAGGCACAGAAACGGCGCCAATTTTAAAAGACTGTCAGTGTGAGAAGCACTGCAGCAGCAAGCAAGCTCGTTAGTTCTCTTATTCCTGGCAGAGAAACACAGCAGCTATACAGGGACGTAAGACTCCATGTGGTTGGATTGGGTACTTCCTAGAAGACATCCATGTTATGCATAGTTATGTGTTAAAAGTTGCATACTTAATGTATTTGCTAAACTGAACACGGTAGTATATGCATTTAGGTACCTTGTATTTTGTCTAAACGGTAAGCCTTCCAGGGGAAGTAATACGGACAAAAAGAGATAAGAAAGCACCACCGCCTGAGAGGAGGCTCT
Source organism: Rana muscosa (assembly GCA_029206835.1). Taxonomy (NCBI): domain Eukaryota; kingdom Metazoa; phylum Chordata; class Amphibia; order Anura; family Ranidae; genus Rana; species Rana muscosa. Next base: position 384,539,968 of record CM055127.1, read on the forward strand.
AACTGTGCTGACTCGGTACCTTTCTCTCCTGTGTTGCTAAATGCACCTGTTCAGGATGAGCCATTACCTCTGTCAGGTATGGCGGCTTCCCCAGTGGAGCCTGGGCCTGTATATGTCACTGAGGACACTTTATCAGCTGCCCTAAATAATCTGGAGGAAAAAATTGCTACCTTAATCGCTAAGTCCTCTAAAAAGGGAACAATAAGCGAAGCAGGTCTCTTCCAGTATTGGACCTCCCTTCAGAAGTACCTGAGGGAGGAGGATGAGGAGGAGGAGGCTACATCAGCAGAGGATGAGGAGCCAGATTTTAAGGTCACAGGTACAATGCTATAGCAGTGCATTTAAGTTAACCTCTGCGGAGGTAACGGAATTACCTGTCTCCTCCCTAGGGTCATTAAGATCCCTGCAAGGTGCATGCTCCTTCCCGGTTCATCCGTTACTAGAGGATCTAATATACGCAAACTGGCAACATCCAGATAAGCGTTTCTCACCTCCAAAAAGGTTTAACATTCTTTATCCTATGGGGGAAAAAAGTTTTTTTTTAAGAAATGGAGCCTGCCTGCGGTAGTTGCGGCTATTTCTTGTGTAAATAAAAACCTGACATGTCCGGTGGATAATGTACAAGGGTTTAAAAGATCCTTCTGAGAGGAAGTTGAAATCCTCCTTCCTTTTGGCCGGCTCAATTACCCAACCTGCAGTAGCAGCAGTCGGTATGGGTCAGGTCATCAGCCAACAGGTAAAGAGCAGGCTAGAAATTGGGAAAAATTTGCCTAAAAGCCTTATGCTTCACAGTGGATGCCATGAGAGATTCTATCATACAGGCATCACGCCTTACACTCCAGCTGGTACAGATGCGCAGAGTACTTTGGCTTAAGCATTGGTCAGCGGAGACCCTATGCAAAAAGCTGTTGGCAAGTTCCCGTTCCATGGCGAACGCCTATTTGGGGAAGATTTAGAAAAATATATACAGAAGATCAAGTGGTAAAATGACTTTTACCTGAGAGAAAGAAAAACAAGAGATCTTGTTTTAAACGCTCTCTTCCCAGCTCCCGGGAAATCTGACTCCAACCAGTGGCGGCGGCCTGTTTTAGCCGCCCACAAAAGCCAAGGGGCAAGCTCAGAAGAACAAGAAGCCGTGGGGTGCAAGAGCTAATAAGCAAGCCCCCAAAGCCTCTCAGTGAAGGAGCGCCCCCGCTCGGCCGAGTGGGAGGAAGGCTTTGTCAGTTCTGAGCAACTTGGTGGTCAGAAATCCAGGACAATTGGGTAGTATCCACAATATCCTCAGGGTACAAACTGGAATTTCGAGAGATCCCATCTTCTCAATTCCGAGGTTCAAGACTCTCCAAGGATCCACAAAAAAGAGAATCCTTCTTCAAAGGTTTGAATCACTTAATGGCTCAAGGGGTAGTTACAGACGTACCCCAAAAAGAGCGAGGTTCAGGTTTTTACTCAAACCTCTTTGTGATTCCAAAGCCAAATGGAGATGTCAGACCCATCCTGGATCTAAAATCCCTAAATCGGTTCCTGAACGATCGCCATTTTCGAATGGAAACGATCCGATCCGTGGCCGCCACTTTAAAGGGCGGAAAATTCATGGCGTCCATAGATATCAAGGACGCACATTTACACATACCAATCCTCCCCGCTCACCAAAGATTCCTAAGGTTTGCGGTAGAAGATCGCCACTTTCAATTTGTGGCTCTGCCGTTTGGTGTAGCCACCGCGCCCATAGTATTCACAAAGGTGCTAGCTCCTCTGTTAGTAACCTAAGAACACGGGGCATTGCGGTAACAGCCTATCTGGACGATCTACTAGTAATAGATCAGTCAAAGGACGGATTGGGTCACGCTGTACACACTACAGTAGGATACCTGGAGCATTTAGGATGGATTATAAATTTACAAAAATCCTCTCTCCAGGCCCAAAGAAGGATAGGGTACCTGGGCATGATCATAGATACAGCCCAAAACGAGGTATACCTGCCAGAACCGAAGATACAGTCTCTGAAAGACCTGATCCACAAGGTCAAAGCAAACAAGAGGCCGTCTATTCGCCTTTGCATGAGACTATTGGGAAAGATGGTAGCCTCCTTCGAGGCGGTCCCTTACGCCCAGTTTCATTCGAGACTACTTCAAGGCAATATTTTAGCTTCCTGGAACAGGAAGAGCCAAGCTCTGGATATACCCATGCGCCTGTCCTCACAAGTACGCCACAACTTCGATTGGTGGCTAGAAGCCAGGAATTTACGGAAGGGAAAGTCCTTCCTCCCAGTGGCCTGGAAGGTGGTATCTAGGAATACCAGCCTATCGGACTGGGGTGCAGTATTCGAGGAGGCTTCTACCCAGGGACCTGGGCCAAGACTCAGGGGATCCTGCCCATCAATGTGCTAGAGATCCGGGCGGTATATCTAGCCCTCAAAACCTGGACATACAGGTTACAGGGCTACCCAGTTCGGGTTCAATCCGACAATGCTACTGCAGTAGCTTACATCAATCACCAAGGAGGCACCCGCAGTCGGGCAGCCCAAAGAGAGGTGAACCGGATCCTGGCATGGGCAGAAGAGCATGTACCTTGCCTTTCTGCAATCTTCATTCCAGGGATGGAAAATTGGCAAGCAGACTACCTGAGTCGTCAGCAGCTGCTACCAGGGAGTGGTCTCTTCACCCCGAGATCTTTCAGGCCATATGTCTGAGATGGGGAAACCCAGATGTAGACCTGCTAGCTGCCAGGTTCAACAAGAAATTGGACAACTTTGTGTCCAGAACGAGGGATCCTCTAGCCTACGGGACAGACGCTCTAATAATACAGACGCTCTAATAACTCCATGGAATCAGTTCTCACTGATCTAGGCATTCCCTCCGATCCCTCTTCTACAAAGACTGCTTCGCAGGATCAAGGAGGAGGGAATATCAGTAATCCTAGTGGCCCCAAACTGGCCCAGGAGGCCTTGGTATGCCGAGATTGTAAAAACGGCGATAGGAAGGCCCTGGAAGTTTCCACTCCGACACGACCTGCTGTCACAGGGTCCAGTATTCCACCCTTCCTTACAAAGGCTAAAGTTGACGGCCTGGCTGCTGAGACCCACATTTTTAAAAAGAGAGGGGTCTCTGGTCCGGCTCTTTCTACGCTCATTAATGCTAGAAAGCCAGCCTCCAGACTCATCTATCAGAGAGTCTGGAGAGCATACGTTTCCTGGTGTGAATCCAGAAGTTGGAATCCTCAGAAATATGAAATAAGCAGGATTCTTGCTTTTTGCCAGTTAGGAGTGGATATGAATTTAGCCCTTAGCACCATCAAAGGGCAAATATCGGCTCTATCAGTCTTCTTTCAGAGACCATTGGCATCTCACTCCCTAGTTCGGACATTCATTAAGGGGGTACTGAGGATAAATCCTCCAGTTAGGACTCCCTTGTGTCCATGGGATTTGAATTTGGTATTGTCAGTGTTGCAAAAGCAACCTTTTGAACCTATTCGCCATATTCCTTTAATTATATTAAGTAGGAAGTTGGCTTTTCTGATTGCTATAGCTTCTGCTAGGAGAGTATCAGAGCTAGCAGCTCTTTCTTGTAAAGAGCCTTGTCTAATTTGTCACAAGGACAAAATCGTACTACGACCCCATCCGGCTTTTCTACCTAAGGTGGTGTCGGCTTTTCACTTGAATCAAGACATTGTTCTGCCTTCCTTTTTTCCAAACCCGCGGACGGCGGGGGAAAAATTATTACACTCTCTAGATCTAGGGAGAGCGGTAAAGGTGTATCTGCAAGCAACCGCTCAGATACGTAAAACAGATGTTTTGTTTATTTTACCAGATGGGCCCAAGAAGGGCCAAGCGGTATCAAGATCCACCATTTCCAGGTGGATTAGACAAGTAATTATTCAAGCTTATGGTTTAAAGAACAGGACTCCTCCTTTTCCTGTTAAGGCGCACTCTACCAGGGCGATAGGTGCTTCATGGGCAGTGCACCACCAGGCTTCGATGGCTCAGATCTGTAAAGCTGCAACTTGGTCTTCAGTCCATACATTTTCCAAATTCTATCAAATAGATGTGAAAGGACATGAGGATTCCGCCTTTGGGCGAAGTGTGCTGCAGGCAGCAGTATAGGGCTTCTGGTCCGCAAGCGGCCTGTTTTGATCTGTGTCTCCCCCCCTTCATATGAGCATTGCTCTGGGACGTCCCATTATGTAATGACTAGCTCTGTGTCCCGTGGTGTACGATAAAGAAAATAGGATTTTTATAACAGCTTACCTGTAAAATCCTTTTCTTGGAGTACACCACGGGACACAGAGGTCCCCTCCTTCTTATGGGAACCTTACTGCTTTGCTACAAAACTGAGGTACTTCCCTGATGGGAGGGGTTATATGGAGGGGAACTGTCTTCCATTGGTTGTGCCAGTGTCCAATCACCGCTGGTGACCCTTAACCCATTATGTAATGACTAGCTCTGTGTCCCGTGGTGTACTCCAAGAAAAGGATTTTACAGGTAAGCTGTTATAAAAATCCTATTTTCCGGCGTATAAGGCGACTGGGCGTATAAGACGACCCCCTAATTTTCCAGATAAAATTTGGGTTTTGGGATATACTCACCGTATAAGACGACCCCCTTCCGACTAGCCATGCCTCACCATACCTCACTGTGCCATTGCATACCTCACTGTTCCCCTGCATACCTCACTGTGCCCCCTCGACGATCACTTACCTTATCCCTGACGTAGAATCTCAGTCAGACCGCGGCCGTCCATTTTTCAAAAGCCGCGCCTCCTCCTCGTGCTGTTCTGTGATAGGCGGAACACTCAGCTTCCCAGCAGACACTGTGTTCAGTGTTCCGCCTATTACAGATGCCCTCTCATCCGAGGCCGAGGACGAGAAGGCATCCGTGATAGGCGGAACACTAAACGGAGGCTCTGCTGGGAAGCTGAGTGTTCCGCCTATCACGGAACAGCATGAGGAGGAGGCGCGGCTTTTGAAAAATGGACGGCCGCGGTCTGAGATTCTACAGTAAGGTCAGGTACTGGCGTATAAGACGACCTCTGACTTTTGAGAGGATTTTTAGGGGTTAAAAAGTCGTCTTATACGCCGGAAAATACGGTAGGAATGTAATTTAAAAGAAACAAATACACACACAAACACACTTTTTATCTTGTTAAAACAGAAAGGATACTTGTGTAATTGTGTTATGTGACTTCACAACCTCTTTAAGGTTCCCAAACCCTACAGTCAAACTGCCTACCTTGTACACTTACTTGAATCCGGGAGTAGTTTTCCCTGCAGCCTTCTGTCTGTTTGCATTCAGTGCATCATCCTTCACAGGGATCTGTAAATGAAGACTACAAGTACCATGTTCCATTGAAGCAGAGGGAGTCTTATATCTCAATGGGTCACAAGTGTGCGGACATCACCACACTATAGTCCACTGATTGCTTCCTTCAGCTCCATAAGGGTAGTGCTGGGCATTGCATCATTGATGAGCTGAACATGGTTGCAATGCACTCAAGGATTAAAAATAAATAAATACATATTCTTTTCTTTTATTGTTGGTGCATTTATTACATTTTAGCAAAAGAAAGACTATTGCTTTTTAAGTAGGCAGAGGACAACTGCTTCCATTGACAGCATTAGAAAATGCTGACAATTGTTAGATACTACGCTTATCATAAAGAAACAATGGCTCCTGCCCCAGTGAGACGTGCTGGGAACCATGATTCTTGCCCCTAACTCATGTGCATGTCATAGATACAGGACACAGTGGCTTTGACAGATTCATGAAATACCTTTCACTGCCAATGTGGAGTAGTGCAGGAATACTGCTATGTGTGATAGTGTTATGACACTTCCTACGTATTTGTATGGGGTAGTGTGCGGGTGTAGAAAGTACTTTTGTAAGACACTGACTTTCCTACCTCAGCCCCATTGTGTTTTGAGTATTGAGGTTGCCAGTTTGTGAGGTCTGGCCCTTACTGACAAAGACAAGGTCTCAAGTGTTCCAAGAGCCCGGGTTGTTTGCTTTATTTTATTCGATGTTGGATAGGCTTTTGATTCTGGGAATACAAGAGTCCTGCTATGTTTTAGTTATTTGAAGTGTTACCCTCACATATAGCCATGGCCTGGTATTGATCTTCTCTGTCCTCTTGGCTTCTGACATTATTATTTTGAGTGATCTTTTTTGGTGGTCCGGATGATGCTCTTTCTCAAAACTTCTTTTGTTGCCACGCTTTTGTTTAAAGACTAGAAAGCATCCTTGAGAAGACCTTGCTTTTTCCTACTAGTTTGTACAGCCGAGTGTCCCTTGAGCATTGATTCTTTTTTCCTCAAATAGCTTTTGCTCTAAAAGTCAACTTTGTAGTGTTTTGAATCTTATTGTATCTTTGGCCTCTACATACCCTCTCAGGTTTTTTTTACCAAAGTCTCTTTTAAAACTTAATTAGTGGATTTTTTTTGGCAATTTAAGCTTCTTTGTTTATTATAGAAAGTTCACAAAAAGTGTATACCGTATTTTTTTTCACCCTTTATTCCCTTTTACATGGTTGCTGACATTAGCTACAATCTGTCTCAAATTCCAATTAAAAACTGACCTGAAAATCATCCTTTAAAGTCTACCAATACTTTTAGAAGTTATAGCTACATTAAATTTTTTAGTTTGAAAGTTAATACAGTGTTGTTGAGGGGCAGCCTCGTGACTAAGGTACACGGCATTCAAAAAAAATAAAAAAAATGAAATCTTGAAATGCATACAACAAATACTGCATGTTGACTTTTTTAATTAAGACTTTGCTGTAGTGTACCAGTCTACTCCATTTCATTGATAATCTTGATTCCCAAACACACCCACTACAGGCTCCTTGCTGTTTCCATATACAGAAAGCATGATGTAAAAAAAAAAAATCATCACTAAGAAGTGAATTATAGAGGGCGCCTCTATCAAGTATACAGAGTAGGGGGGGGGGTGCCATCATCCCGTAATTTGAATTGAAAAAGGAGAGGTGGGCATAAAATAAGGGGCTACTCCCAAAACCCTAATCACCCAATATGATGGGATGAATTTCTCCCCACCTCTCCTTTTTCATTACTAAGAAGTGGATAAAACAGGAAACAGGGAGAAAGAAAGTTACACAGCATAGGCTTAAGGAAGTGTGGGGGTGGGCGGGTTTAAATTCGCTTTGAAGGTGCACTTACAGTATCTTTAAAGTGGTTGTAAAGGCACAAGGTTTTTTACCTTCATGCATTTTATCCATGAAGGTAAAATACCTGTGTCCAGCAGCCCCCCCTAATACTTACCTGAGCCCCCTTTCAATCCAGCGATCTCCACGAGGGCCTTGGCTCTCTGGGGACTCGCACTCCTGATTCGCTTTTGGCAGCGGAATCCATTGGCTCCTTCTGTCAATCACAGCTAGTGAGCCAAGAAAAAGATGGAGGGGTGGGGCCAAGCCACGGCTCTAAGTGTAAATGGGTGCCCCCAGAGCAAGCCGCTTGCTGTGGGGACACTCAGGAAGAAGGAGGGGTCGTGGGACCCAAGAAGAGGAGGATCTGGCTGCTCTGTGCAAAACCACTGCACAGAGTAGGCAAGTAGAACATGTTTATTTATAAAAAATAAAAATACTAAAATATCGCTTTTAAAGCAGCCCTTCAAGTGGTCCTAAAGGCCAAAGTTTTTAGTTTTTTTTTTTATCTTCATGCATTCTACGCAGTGCAGGAGCCATTAGGCTTTGGAGCAAGCTACAGCACATGTGTGTAATTGACAATGCGTCATTAGAGATATAGCTGTCTCCCCTAGCCCTTGAAGCAGGCCTACACGCTGCGGCGTATGTGCAACATCAGGGAGTCAGCTCGAAGAACCAGGGACAACCGCCCCCCCTAGATGTAATAGAGGAAGATGGGGGTTTAGGACCAGGTGAGCAGAAGTGATAGGGCGGTTACTGCAGAGCAATGTTGAATTAGCTGTGGGTGTGAGTATAATAATGAAATGGTTGTTTTTATGCCTACATACAATTCTACTTTAATATGAAATTGTGTTTAATACACCAGTGGATTCCTTTTTTTTTTAAAACTGACAATTTTTGTTAATTTTCAATAGTAAAAACAAAAGGGTACACGAGAAATACCAAAAATACTTATGCTTCATGTACGCGGGACGAATGATTTAACCTCTCCTGAGCAATTTAACTTGACAGCTAGAAAACGACATCTAAAAACGTCAGTTTAGCCGCCTTCGCGTCTAGAATAGCTATTTTTATTTTTTTTGTTAAAATGAAAAACGTCTGTAAATGAAATGCTGCTAAACACAAGTTACCGCGTTTAGCAGCGTTTTACAGGCTGTTAGATGCATTTGGCATTTCAAATGCCTCTGAACCTCCGTCCTGAATGCATTTTTTTTTGGGTTACAAAAAATGCTTCTAAACGTAACTGCCTAGAAACGACCCTGTGTACATGTACTGATGAGATAACATAGAGGAGAGTTCACCTGAAAAAAATGCCCAAGTGCTCTTAAACGTCCATTTACCAGCAGCAGTGTACATGAGGCCTTACAAAGTATTTTAACAGGAAAGCTTAAGTAAGGTAAATAGATCCCAAAGAAGAATATAACATGTATTAACATCAAGCTTAGTAATAGAGGCGCAGGGCACCAGTATCTCGGCTAAATCCCAGCCGCACAGTTGTGTGCAACCAAATGGGGATAGACACTGTAAAAACACAATAGTAAAACAAAAACAGGAGAGCAGGACGAGGATGGAGAAAGAGAGAGAAGGAAAAGGGGTTGTAAAGGACATCCACCTGTGTCAGGACCCCACTGAAGTCCAAAGTCGCCATCCACACACAGCCTCACTAAATTTAGGGAAATGTCAGGTTGGAGGAGCTTCTAAGAGATCCCACAATTCCCAGACACGATTATGAGCATCAAGGGGAGTCATTTAGCGAAGCTGTCAAATTTTCACTTTGCTTCACATCTCGAATCCTAGAGTGCAAATCAAACAGAGAGGGAGGTTCCTGTTTCTTCCATTTAAAAGCAGCCAACACCAGTGGATTTTGTAGAAGCTAATCCTGTTGAAATAAAACATCATTTGAGCAATAATGTAATTCATTTATTGCACTAGAGTGACTCGGGCACCTGACTTAGGGAAGTATAAAATGCGTTACAGTATTTGGGGGAAATCTCCAACAGTAACGCAGACATTTTTTTTACTCTTCAAAGTATAATAGGGGAAAGTTAAAACCCCCATCTGTTTTTTTATTTTATTTTTTATGCTCTGTGTTGCAGATTTTTCCTTCTTGTCTGGCTACTGAAATCATTGGCGCTGAGAATTTGTGAGGGGTAATCTCCCAAAATGAGCCCCTGGAGCACATTAAACATGACAAGATTTCTAATCCCTACTCGCCTTATCCAAGAATTTTTTTTTTGCTGAATATACACATTCCAGTTTCTACCAGTTCCTAAGAATGTCGATATATCGGCCGATTTTTTTACACTTTTTAATTAATCGGCATCGGCCGATTGTGCTGAAAAAAAAAAGCCGATTTACTTCAGCACAACTTGCAAATAACTTCTGTATCATAGAAGTCAATGCAAGTTGCCTGAAGTTTGCCGTGGAGCGACCTGTCTCTGGGCAGCCTGCCAAGTGTGAGAAAAGAAAACAATGTTTATACTTATCAATGAACTGAACTCCAAGTGTAGAAGTTTCTTTATCGTACACCACGGGACACAGAGCTAGTCATTACATAATGGGTTAAGGGTCACCAGCGGTGATTGGACACTGGCACAACCAATGGAAGACAGTTCCCCTCCATATAACCCCTCCCATCAGGGAAGTACCTCAGTTTTTTCGCCAGTGTCGAAAGGTGTTGGACGCGTTAGGAGGTGCTAAAGGAAAGCTCTACCAAAGAGACCCTCTGGGGGTAAAAGAGCTATGCTTTCGGATCCATCCAAGACGCCTACAAATGAGCTGAATCTGGATGGGATCCGGGCCTCATCCATGAGGCGTCGCCTGTAATGTCTCTCTTCGGAGGACTGGGCTCTAAGATCCAGCACTTTCGCTATTTCGCTATAAAGCCCTGGTAAGAGTCTTGTACAAGGCCCAGGGGAGAGGTATCCTTTAAATAGGAACCCATATCCCTGAAGGTTGGCACACATAGCCCACCGTGAAGGGTGAAGTTTGGTATCTGTCTGAAATCTTTCAGCAGAAAAACCTGCGGCGTGGATAAGGTGAGATTAGAAAGTCCATAACTAGGTTGGGACCTTTTTCAAAAAGTGGATGTCTTCTTTTTTTCCACCACTGGGGGGAGTAAAGAGCTGAATATACTCACCTCACTCTGTTCAGTGTCGGCTTCGGCGAAGTACACTGCTCGTCACCTCCGCTGCTGAGCTTGCTGGGGCACCCCGATCCTCCTTTCGGTGGCCGACCAGACACCTGCAGATGCAGGTAAGTGGGAACAAGGGCTGATGAGAGTCCTCTCTCACTATGGCCACCGCCATAGCGCGGGAGCGCGCTTTATCGGAGGGGGGGGCGAAGGCGTGCGCGGGCACGTGGCGCGCGCAGGCACAGAAACGGCGCCAATTTTAAAAGACTGTCAGTGTGAGAAGCACTGCAGCAGCAAGCAAGCTCGTTAGTTCTCTTATTCCTGGCAGAGAAACACAGCAGCTATACAGGGACGTAAGACTCCATGTGGTTGGATTGGGTACTTCCTAGAAGACATCCATGTTATGCATAGTTATGTGTTAAAAGTTGCATACTTAATGTATTTGCTAAACTGAACACGGTAGTATATGCATTTAGGTACCTTGTATTTTGTCTAAACGGTAAGCCTTCCAGGGGAAGTAATACGGACAAAAAGAGATAAGAAAGCACCACCGCCTGAGAGGAGGCTCTAACTGTGCTGACTCGGTACCTTTCTCTCCTGTGTTGCTAAATGCACCTGTTCAGGATGAGCCATTACCTCTGTCAGGTAGGGCGGCTTCCCCAGTGGAGCCTGGGCCTGTATATGTCACTGAGGACACTTTATCAGCTGCCCTAAATAATCTGGAGGAAAAAATTGCTACCTTAATCGCTAAGTCCTCTAAAAAGGAACAATAAGCGAAGCAGGTCTCTTCCAGTATTGGACCTCCCTTCAGAAGTACCTGAGGGAGGAGGATGAGGAGGAGGAGGCTACATCAGCAGAGGATGAGGAGCCAGATTTTAAGGTCACAGGTACAATGCTATAGCAGTGCATTTAAGTTAACCTCTGCGGAGGTAACGGAATTACCTGTCTCCTCCCTAGGGTCATTAAGATCCCTGCAAGGTGCATGCTCCTTCCCGGTTCATCCGTTACTAGAGGATCTAATATACGCAAACTGGCAACATCCAGATAAGCGTTTCTCACCTCCAAAAAGGTTTAACATTCTTTATCCTATGGGGGAAAATTTTTTTTTTTTAAGAAATGGAGCCTGCCTGCGGTAGTTGCGGCTATTTCTTGTGTAAATAAAAACCTGACATGTCCGGTGGATAATGTACAAGGGTTTAAAAGATCCTTCTGAGAGGAAGTTGAAATCCTCCTTCCTTTTGGCCGGCTCAATTACCCAACCTGCAGTAGCAGCAGTCGGTATGGGTCAGGTCATCAGCCAACAGGTAAAGCAGGGGCTGAAGGAACTGCCTTCAGAGCAGGCTAGAAATTGGGAAAAATTTGCCTAAAGCCTTATGCTTCACAGTGGATGCCATGAGAGATTCTATCATACAGGCATCACGCCTTACACTCCAGCTGGTACAGATGCGCAGAGTACTTTGGCTTAAGCATTGGTCAGCGGAGACCCCATGCAAAAAGCTGTTGGCAAGTTCCCGTTCCATGGCGAACGCCTATTTGGGGAAGATTTAGAAAAATATATACAGAAGATCAAGTGGTAAAATGACTTTTACCTGAGAGAAAGAAAAACAAGAGATCTTGTTTTAAACGCTCTCTCCCCAGCTCCCGGGAAATCTGACTCCAACCAGTGGCGGCGGCCTGTTTTAGCCGCCCACAAAAGCCAAGGGGCAAGCTCAGAAGAACAAGAAGCCGTGGGGTGCAAGAGCTAATAAGCAAGCCCCAAAGCCTCTCAGTGAAGGGGCGCCCCCGCTCGGCCGAGTGGGAGGAAGGCTTTGTCAGTTCTGAGCGACTTGGTGGTCAGAAATCCAGGACAATTGGGTAGTATCCACAATATCCTCAGGGTACAAACTGGAATTTCGAGAGATCCCATCTTCTCAATTCCGAGGTTCAAGACTCTCCAAGGATCCACAAAAAAGAGAATCCTTCTTCAAAGGTTTGAATCACTTAATGGCTCAAGGGGTAGTTACAGACGTACCCCAAAAAGAGCGAGGTTCAGGTTTTTACTCAAACCTCTTTGTGATTCCAAAGCCAAATGGAGATGTCAGACCCATCCTGGATCTAAAATCCCTAAATCGGTTCCTGAACGATCGCCATTTTCGAATGGAAACGATCCGATCCGTGGCCGCCACTTTAAAGGGCGGAAAATTCATGGCGTCCATAGATATCAAGGACGCACATTTACACATACCCATCCTCCCCGCTCACCAAAGATTCCTAAGGTTTGCGGTAGAAGATCGCCACTTTCAATTTGTGGCTCTGCCGTTTGGTGTAGCCACCGCGCCCATAGTATTCACAAAGGTGCTAGCTCCTCTGTTAGTAACCTAAGAACACGGGGCATTGCGGTAACAGCCTATCTGGACGATCTACTAGTAATAGATCAGTCAAAGGACGGATTGGGTCACGCTGTACACACTACAGTAGGATACCTGGAGCATTTAGGATGGATTATAAATTTACAAAAATCCTCTCTCCAGGCCCAAAGAAGGATAGGGTACCTGGGCATGATCATAGATACAGCCCAAAACGGGGTATACCTGCCAGAACCGAAGATACAGTCTCTGAAAGACCTGATCCACAAGGTCAAAGCAAACAAGAGGCCGTCTATTCGCCTTTGCATGAGACTATTGGGAAAGATGGTAGCCTCCTTCGAGGCGGTCCCTTACGCCCAGTTTCATTCGAGACTACTTCAAGGCAATATTTTAGCTTCCTGGAACAGGAAGAGCCAAGCTCTGGATATACCCATGCGCCTGTCCTCACAAGTACGCCACAACTTCGATTGGTGGCTAGAAGCCAGGAATTTACGGAAGGGAAAGTCCTTCCTCCCAGTGGCCTGGAAGGTGGTATCTAGGGATACCAGCCTATCGGACTGGGGTGCAGTATTCGAGGAGGCTTCTACCCAGGGAACCTGGGCCAAGACTCAGGGGATCCTGCCCATCAATGTGCTAGAGATCCGGGCGGTATATCTAGCCCTCAAAACCTGGACATACAGGTTACAGGGCTACCCAGTTCGGGTTCAATCCGACAATGCTACTGCAGTAGCTTACATCAATCACCAAGGAGGCACCCGCAGTCGGGCAGCCCAAAGAGAGGTGAACCGGATCCTGGCATGGGCAGAAGAGCATGTACCTTGCCTTTCTGCAATCTTCATTCCAGGGATGGAAAATTGGCAAGCAGACTACCTGAGTCGTCAGCAGCTGCTACCAGGGAGTGGTCTCTTCACCCCGAGATCTTTCAGGCCATATGTCTGAGATGGGGAAACCCAGATGTAGACCTGCTAGCTGCCAGGTTCAACAAGAAATTGGACAACTTTGTGTCCAGAACGAGGGATCCTCTAGCCTACGGGACAGACGCTCTAATAACTCCATGGAATCAGTTCTCACTGATCTAGGCTTTCCCTCCGATCCCTCTTCTACAAAGACTGCTTCGCAGGATCAAGGAGGAGGGAATACCAGTAATCCTAGTGGCCCCAAACTGGCCCAGGAGACCTTGGTACGCCGAGATTGTAAAAACGGCGATAGGAAGGCCCTGGAAGTTTCCACTCCGACACGACCTGCTGTCACAGGGTCCAGTATTCCACCCTTCCTTACAAAGGCTAAAGTTGACGGCCTGGCTGCTGAGACCCACATTTTTAAAAAGAGAGGGGTCTCTGGTCCGGCTCTTTCTACGCTCATTAATGCTAGAAAGCCAGCCTCCAGACTCATCTATCAGAGAGTCTGGAGAGCATACGTTTCCTGGTGTGAATCCAGATGTTGGAATCCTCAGAAGTATGAAATAAGTAGGATTCTTGCTTTTTGCCAGTTAGGAGTGGATATGAATTTAGCCCTTAGCACCATCAAAGGGCAAATATCGGCTCTATCAGTCTTCTTTCAGAGACCATTGGCATCTCACTCCCTAGTTCGGACATTCATTAAGGGGGTACTGAGGATAAATCCTCCAGTTAGGACTCCCTTGTGTCCATGGGATTTGAATTTGGTATTGTCAGTGTTGCAAAAGCAACCTTTTGAACTATTCGCCATATTCCTTTAATTATATTAAGTAGGAAGTTGGCCTTTCTGATTGCTATAGCTTCTGCTAGGAGAGTATCAGAGCTAGCAGCTCTTTCTTGTAAAGAGCCTTGTCTAATTTGTCACAAGGACAAAATCGTACTACGACCCCATCCGGCTTTTCTACCTAAGGTGGTGTCGGCTTTTCACTTGAATCAAGACATTGTTCTGCCTTCCTTTTTTCCAAACCCGCGGACGGCGGGGGAAAAATTATTACACTCTCTAGATCTAGGGAGAGCGGTAAAGGTGTATCTGCAAGCAACCGCTCAGATACGTAAAACAGATGTTTTGTTTATTTTACCAGATGGGCCCAAGAAGGGCCAAGCGGTATCAAAATCCACCATTTCCAGGTGGATTAGACAAGTAATTATTCAAGCTTATGGTTTAAAGAACAGGACTCCTCCTTTTCCTGTTAAGGCGCACTCTACCAGGGCGATAGGTGCTTCATGGGCAGTGCACCACCAGGCTTCGATGGCTCAGATCTGTAAAGCTGCAACTTGGTCTTCAGTCCATACATTTTCCAAATTCTATCAAATAGATGTGAAAGGACATGAGGATTCCGCCTTTGGGCGAAGTGTGCTGCAGGCAGCAGTATAGGGCTTCTGGTCCGCAAGCGGCCTGTTTTGATCTGTGTCTCCCCCCCTTCATATGAGCATTGCTCTGGGACGTCCCATTATGTAATGACTAGCTCTGTGTCCCGTGGTGTACGATAAAGAAAATAGGATTTTTATAACAGCTTACCTGTAAAATCCTTTTCTTGGAGTACACCACGGGACACAGAGGTCCCCCCCTTCTTATAGGAACCTTACTGCTTTGCTACAAAACTGAGGTACTTCCCTGATGGGAGGGGTTATATGGAGGGGAACTGTCTTCCATTGGTTGTGCCAGTGTCCAATCACCGCTGGTGACCCTTAACCCATTATGTAATGACTAGCTCTGTGTCCCGTGGTGTACTCCAAGAAAAGGATTTTACAGGTAAGCTGTTATAAAAATCCTATTTTTCAGTTTAAACATTTAAAGATTAAATCTTTTCTGACACTTGTTGCTTACAACTAAAAATCCTGTATTTTCTGCTAGAAAATCACTTAGAACCCCCAAACATTCTATATTTTTTTTTGCAGAGACCCTAGGGAATAAAATAGCGGTTGTTGCAATATTTTATGTCACACGGTATTTGCGCAGCGGTCTTTCAAACGCAATTTTTTGGGGAAAAAATACACTTTAATGAATTTAAAAAAAAAACTAACCAGTAAAGTTAGCCTTTTTTTTTTTTTCGTCCAAAAGTTTTGATTACCTGTTTTTGTGCCTGCTTCCTGATTCCCTTACCGAAGATGGCGGTGCAGAACACGAGAGCCGAGGGAGAGATCGGCAATGGGTGCCGACATCGCGGGCGCTCAGGACAGGTAAGTGTCCATATATTAAAAGTCAGCAGCTGCAGTATTTGTAGCTGCTGACTTTTAATATTTTTTTTTTCGGCGGAACTCCACTGCTTTCACACTGGAGCGGGCAGGTGACGGTAAAACTGTGGAAAAAATGTAATCACGCTGAACCCATGGCCATTCAATGTTGAATGGAAGTGAACCAACAAAATAAATCAACAATGAGTGAATGACTTATAAGTAGAACACTATTGTGATAATTGAAATTAATACCACAAAAATATAACATCTCTAAAATGTGTATAAAAAATCCTTCAATCCGTTGATGAATAAAACAAAAAACGTGTCCATAAATGAATTAGTGCATATAGCTCTGAATAATAAACTGAACACCAGTGCCCTGTGAGAAAAGAAAGTCCATATATAGTGAGATGTTACATCCAAAAGCAATCGTGTTGAATCCACCACCAATCAGCAGAAATGACTTCTTACCAGCTTGTCATGATCCCCCCATGACAGAGGATCAATGAATGCATGTAATCAGCTCTCTCCAAAGATCAGCAAACACAAGAACGATTCTTTAGGCAGTGACTCCCGACCAATAAACCATCAGCAGATGCACCCGATATATAAAAGATAAACGCTCCATATAGTGCATTAAACGTGTAAAAATGTATTTAAAACAGTTGGTATTGCACTTACAATTGTTGCAGGTAAAATAGGCCTTTGAGTCTGGTGTGCCGGCCGGTGCACAGACAGACACCCGTTCTACTGGGGAACCGTATGGAGCACGAGGTGACGTCAGCGCGTCGCTCCGCCCTACGTCCGTGTCGTAACAACTTACTTCGTCCAGAGCAGTGGTTCTTAACCCCTCTAGTGCCGTGACCCCTTGATAAATTTCCCAAGTTGTGGGGACCCCTAACAGTAAAAAAAAATTTGTAGAGTGGGTTGTCAGCACCCAAGGCAAGACAAGTAATTTGTGCCCCTAACCCACGGACATTTAGCGCTCCCTGAGTCCCTTCCACTCGTACAGTATTAAAACCACTTATGGTACATTTTAGGATGTTTCACTCTTTCTCTTCTCCTTTCTTTCCCTTTTATCTCTCTCTATGCCAACTATTCTTGTTTTTTTCCCCCATCCCTCTCTCTAGCTGTCTTTCTTATTCTTTCTCTCCCTTTTTCTTTGTTCCTCCCCCTCTTTTCTTCTCCCTTCCATGTATTCTCTATTTTTATTCCTTCTCTTACTCCTTGGTGGGGAGATGGGATCAGTGGCAGTGCTGGGGGGAGTTCTGATCAGCCAACTTAGGTGCTCTTGATCAAGGTCATCTGCTGATCTGAGAACTGTAGTGGGGACTTTTAATGGCAACTCTAATCACAGGTAGTGTTTCTCACTGTGTCTCCGACTTTGTGGTGTCTCGTAGCAGTGACACCTATGCCGAAATCACTAGATGGGGTCTCCTCCAGCCCCTCCTACTTCACATTCCTCACCAGTCAGCTGACCCTTAGTCTCTGCCCCCCAGCCATGCTTTAAACTTAATGGGCAGCTGCGAAGAGGCTGAGTGGGCGGCCGCGGGCAGCCGCAAAAAGGCTGGGAGAGCAGTACGGGCTTCAGGAACAGCCCAGGATGTGGTGACCCCTGGCAAATCATCATTCGACCCCCAAGGGGGTCCCGACCCCCAGGTTGAGAACCACTGGTCCAGAGGAACCTGGACAAAGTAAAACGCTGCTAGTTTTAGCGGCGCTTTACCATAATTTTAGCGGCGCTATTCGGCTGCTAGCGGGGCGCTTATAACCCAGCTAGCGGCCGATGAAGAGGTTAAATGCGCCCGTGTAGCACCGCTGCAGAACCGCTTTGCAGGCACTTCGGCAGCAGTGCCCATTCATTTCAATGGGCAGGAGTGGTGGAGGTGTGGTATACACCGCTCCAAAGATGCTGCTTGCAGGACTTTTTTTTAACGTCCTGCCAGCGCACCGCCTCAGTGTGAAAGCACTCGGGCGTTTCACACTGAGACTGCAGGGGAGCTGTTTTGCAGGCACTTTACAGGTGCTATTTTTAGCCCAAAAGTGCCTCAAAAACACCCCAGTGTGGAAGGGGTCCAACTGTTAATTTTTTTCCCCCCCCTTCCTCTCATAAAATCT
This sequence comes from Rana muscosa, assembly GCA_029206835.1. Taxonomy (NCBI): domain Eukaryota; kingdom Metazoa; phylum Chordata; class Amphibia; order Anura; family Ranidae; genus Rana; species Rana muscosa. The sequence goes on from CM055127.1 coordinate 384,557,852, forward strand.
AAAACATTGGCATCATATATCGGCCATCGGCCGCCGCGATTTCTAAATATCGGCCAGAGAAAAAACAATATCGGTCGACCTCTAATGTCTATACTTGCCTATGCTGAAATCACTCCGGTCCCATAATCTCTGTAGCGCCGACTTCGGTGTAGAGGAGAGATCGCCAACAACCGCTGCAGAGCGACTATGTTACCCATAGACTTACTATGGGGCATCTGTTGTAAATTGTCCTTCCTCTACACTGAGGCCACCGCTAGGAACCCATCATTTGACCGGACTGGAGCAATTTCATAACAGGCAAGTATAGACCTCTTTTCTTTTACAGGGTAGATAATTTAAAAGAATGCTACTATGATTGTGGAATCTTTGCTTTAGTTGATGGTATTCCAAATTATAAGACTTTGTAAGATCTTGGCAGACAGTAAGCATGGCTGACCACCTCTCAGCCTTTCACCCAGCTGTCTCTTATGAGCCGTCCTGTTCATCAGGGTAGGATAACAAAACAAAGCGTTTTTCCTCACTGCCCAATGTGTTTTTTTGAATACTTAAGGACCAAGCCTCTTCTGGCAGTATTTTTTGCTTGAAAATCTATTGGAACCCACAAAAATGATATATATTAGCAGAGACCCTAGAGATTAAAATGGTGAGTATTGCAAATTTTTATGTCGCACAGTATTTATGCAGCGTTTTTTCAAACGCATTTTTTTGGGGGAAAAAATACACTTTAATGAATTTTATTGATAAAACACAATATACAGTTAGGTCCATATATACTTGGACACGGGCACAATTTTAGATTTTTTGGGGTATTTACAAAAACATATTTAAGCTATAGTTTATATAATGGATATGGGCTGAAATTTGAGGGTATGTACATCCAAATCGGAGTAACGGATTAGGAATTACAGCTCTTAAGAATAGCTATCCCTCTTTTTCAAGGGACCAAAAGTGAATCAAAAGCTGTTTCATGGCCAGGTGTGGGCTACTGCCTTATTTCATAATTTATTAAGCAGGTGAAAGGCCTGGAGTTGATTCTAAGCGTGGTATTTGCATTTGGAATCTATTGCTGTGAACCTATATCATGTGTTCAAAAGAGCTGCCCATGCAAGTGAAACAGGCCATTGTAAGGTTTTAAAAGCGAAACAAACCGCAGCAACATTAGGAGTGGCCAAATCAACAGTTTGGTACATTCTGAGGAAAGAAGAATGCACTGGTGATCTCAGCAGCATAAAAAGGCCTGGACATCCACGGAAGACACTAGTGGTAGAAGATTGCAAGATCCTCTCTATGGTAAAGAAAAACCCATTCACAACATCCAGACAAGTGAAGGACACTCTCCAGGAGGTGGGCGTATCAATGTCAAAGTCTACAATCAAGAGAAGACTTCACGAGAGCAAATACAGAGGGTTCACCACAAGGTGCAAACCATTCATAAGCCAGATTAGACTTTTCCAGAACTGGTCTGGCTTTTTTTTTGGCAAAGCATTTGTAACGGGAAGGCCTGGGGAACTCAGAATCGCTTAGAAAGTATGAGATACCCTTGCTTCAGCTCCCCCAATGCCTCTTATGTGTCAACCACCCTGTGTCTCTATTGGGGGCACAGGGTGAATGAAAACCCCAATATGGTCTATGATAGCCATATTCAATGCTGCACATACATTGTATCTAGATTGGATGTGTACTGTGGGGGGGGGGGGTTGTGTAATCATTGCTGTGAGGAGTTAAGGTGATTTGCATTCTATTGTGGCTTGTGGGAATTAAGCCTATAATTATAGGTTGTGGAACTAGCAGCAGACAGGTTAATCACCTGCCTGCTTGTGTTGTAAATGAGTCTAGGAGGGTCTGGAGACCCTTTTGGTGTGAAAGGGATAGTTAACTCTATGCCTGTGTGCATTGTACTCGGCAGACGGACCGTCTACCAACCCTTTCATTATAAGATGTGTATTGAAGGTCGTTACGTTCTATTGTGTAAAGTCTTTTGAAGCCTAACAGACGTCAAAATAATGGGTATTGGGCCTTGTTATGTGTGGGTGGAGCTGGGCCATTGTTCATGTTAAACTAATGCAGTAGTAGATGTGTATAAAAGTTACAATATCTTTTTCAATAAAGAGTCTATCCTGGAAGAGACAGAGTACGTCTCGTTTCTTCTGGAAGGATTAATCTTATGGGAAGTGGTCGCCTGGCTGTGGAGGAGCAACGGGGAATTTGTGTCCAGGAGAGGGAAGATCTTTAAACGGCGTTACCCCCTTAGATATTTGGGGTGCCGTTACATTGGTGGCAGCAGTGGGATTTTTCCCTCCAGTTCCTGGGACACTTCAAACCACCACAGTGAATGACCAGCTATGCAGCCTGCAGGAGAGCCACGCTGAAAGACTTACTTGAGAGCCGTGGAGGGACCGGTGGGACAAAGAACAAAGTCACCTTGATCAGGTAGCTAGCAGAGATGGATCAGAAGGATGGTGATGCAGGACCCCGGTCAGTTGAAGACTTGTTTCAGCAACGAGTTCAACAGCGGTTGGCATTATATGGTGCTAACCCATCAGAGGCCGCCATATAGGAAGCCATTAAAGGCATCCAGCTGCAGGATGCCCGACAAGAGAGAGAACGAGAGCGACAAAAGAGAGAACTAGAGCGGCAACATGAGCGGAGAATGGTGGAAATACGGCAATCAGAGACAACGCCTAAAGAACCAGCCGCCATGGAAGAGGAATTCGGAAGGAGGTTGCGAGAGATGCAGATACAGCATAGAGGACCAGTATCAGAGGAGGTCCTGCTGGGATGGTCGGATTCGATCCGCTGCGAACTCTGGAAGAAAGTGCTAGCTCTCGAGCAGCAACACCAGGGAAAGACTCTCCCCTCCATCTATGTAAGAAGGTACTGGTCGCAGTATGAAGTACGAATGCCGTTATTGGGGGAACAACCAAAGCAGGAGTGGACAGCTGAGTTAAGCAGGCTGATCCGGGCAGAGATGCGGTTGGACGAGAGCTACAGAGCCCTCCGGTGGTATGTAGCCCAAGAGTGCCCATGGTCAGCGGATGACAGCCCCACGGAAGGCTTTGACTATGATGGCCTGGGATTGTTGTATTGGGGGCTGTCCAGTGACCCTGACTTTGGGAGTGATCGGGAGTGGCGTTTGGAGGAAATAATGGAGCACAGAGAGCGAAAACTGAATGTCTCGGAAGGGCACTGGGCAGAGGAAGATTTGGAATTTCTGGCCGTTCAGGAATGGGAGCTGGAGATCGCCTACAGACAGCTGCTAGAATCTGCTCAGCAGCAGGGTGGTGCTACCTTTGCCTGGGACTATCAGGAAATACCAGTTGACCACTCTGAAATCCTGGCTGAAGAATCAGCAGTGGAAAATCTGGAGATTGCCATCCCTAAAGCCGAAGTGGATGATGTGGAGTTCCAGGGAGCTAGGGCAGTTGGCTCATCTCCCCGGCCACAGAATTCAGAAAGTATGGACTGTTCAGAGGATGTTATGGATTATGCATCACCCGCTCAAGTACTGGCAGCAGGACAGGGTACTGCAGACCCCTGCTCTACACCCGTGGCAGTTTTGGAGGCCCGAGGTGAGAAGGTGATGGTTCCCCCTTCCCAGTGGATTTCAGAGATGCAGGGAGGAGAAGCAGCCATTTTCCCTCCCCAACAGGTAGCCAGAGCAGATGGTGTGGAGTCCCCAGCAGAAGTGCTGGCAACAGGGCAGAGTGATAGCAACCTCTCCATAGCACCGGTAACAACTCTGGAGTTTTAGGGAGCCGGGGCAGTTGGCCCCTCTCTCCAGCAACAAGCTGCGGTAGTAAAGCTTTTACCCCCAGCTGAATCACTGGCAGCAGGGCAGAAGGCTACTGGCCTCTGCACACAATGGCAACTTGAGCTGATATCGGTGGATGGGACTGCGGTCTCCACTCACAGCAACCCAGCAGAAGAGCTGGCAACAGAGCAGAGTGCCACGGGCCTCTGTTCTCAACTAGCAGAAGAGGGAGTTCCTGTGGTTTTGGATGGGACTTCAGTCCTCACTGACGCAACCCCAGAAAATGGTGTGACACTGAGACAGGAGGATGTCAGCCTTGCTTTGCAAGCACTGGGGGATTTTCACCTACCACAAGTGGATGGGACTTCAGTCCTCACTGACACAACCCCAGAAAATGGTGTGACACTGAGACAGGAGGATGTCAGCCTTGCTTTGCAAGCACTGGGGGATTTTCACCTACCACAAGTGGATGGGACTTCAGTCTCCACTTGTATACCCCAGGGATGCTGGGCAGTCGGCCCAGATCCCCAACAGCATGACGGACTGAGCCCAGTCACCCTGTCTTCTCTCCAGCGGCTGAAAGGACTCCAGGGAGAAGGGCCAGTCCAGGCCTCTCCCCAGCGGCGGGTATGTTCTCGTGGAGAGGCAGAGGTTGGCTGGGTAAGTAATACTCTGTTTGGAGCAGTTTATTTGGGGTACTGTGTGGATACCGGCATTAGAAGAAGGGACCTATGGACTAACTTCGGAGTCAACCTGCCTGTTAGTCTCCTGCCGAAAGGGGATAGATGTAACGGGAAGGCCCGAGGAACTCAGAATCGCTTAGAAAGTATGAGATACCCTTGCTTCAGCTCCCCCAATGCCTCTTATGTGTCAACCACCCTGGCTCTCTATTAGGGGCACAGGGTGAATGAAAACCCCAATATGGTCTATGATAGCCATATTCAATGCTGCACATACATTGTATCTAGATTGGATGTGTACTGTGAGGGGGGGGGGGGTTGTGTAATCATTGCTGTGAGGAGTTAAGGTGATTTGCATTCTATTGTGGCTTGTGGGAATTAAGCCTATAATTATAGGTTGTGGAACTAGCAGCAGACAGGTTAATCACCTGCCTGCTTGTGTTGTAAATGAGTCTAGGAGGGTCTGGAGACCCTTTTGGTGTGAAAGGGATAGTTAACTCTATGCCTGTGTGCATTGTACTCGGCAGACGGACCGTCTACCAACCCTTTCATTATAAGATGTGTATTGAAGGTCGTTACGTTCTATTGTGTAAAGTTTTTGAAGCCTAACAGACGTCAAAATAATGGGTATTGGGCCTTGTTATGTGTGGGTGGAGCTGGGCCATTGTTCATGTTAAACGAATGCAGTAGTAGATGTGTATAAAAGTTACAATATCTTTTTCAATAAAGAGTCTATCCTGGAAGATACAGAGTACGTCTCGTTCTTCCAGAAGGATTAATTCCTAGGGGAAGGGGTCGCCTATCTGTGGAAGATTGGTCTTTGAATGGGTGTCCAGGAGAGGGGACATCGCTAAACGGCGTTAACCCCCTTTCGTATTTGGGGTGCCGTTACAGCATTCTTTGGACAGATGAAACTAATGCCGCGTACACACAACCGTTTTTCATGACGAGAAAAATGCCATTTTTTAAATTGGTCATTAAAAACGATCGTGTGTAGGCTCCAGAGCATTTTTCTCAACGAGAAAAATGTGCATTAAAAATTTAGAACATGCTCTATTTTTTCTCGTAGTTTTTCACTTTGTCGTTTTTCTCGTCGTTTTTCACTTTGTCGTTTTTCTCGTCGTGAAAAACGGGCGTGTACACTTTAATGACGGGACAAAAATGCGCATGCTCAGAAGCAAGTTATGAGACGGGAGCGCTCGTTCTGGTAAAACTAGCGTTCAGAATGGAGATTGCACATTCGTCACGCTGTAACGGACTGAAGAGCACGAGGCTGAAAAGCGCGAATCGTCTCTCGCCAAGCTTTTCTAACACAAGGGTGGCACCATCCGAATGGAACTTCCCCTTTATAGTGCCGTCGTACCTGTTGTCGAACGTGTTGTACGTTACCGCGCTTTGCGCGAGCATTTTTTTTCACAATGGTGTGTAGGCAAGGCAGGCTTGAGAAGAATCACGTCGAGAAAAACTTAGTTTTTTTCAATGACATTAAAAACGGCCGTGTGTACGCGGAATTAGATTAATCTGTACCAGAATGGCGGGAAGAAAAAAGTGTGGAGAAGGCTTGGAACAGCTCATGATCCAAAGCACACAACGTCATCTGTAAAACATGGTGGAGGCAGTGTGATGGCATCGGCATGCATGGCTTCCAGTGGCACTGGGTCATTGGTGTTTATTGATGATGTGACAGAAGCAGCTGGATGAATTCTGCAATGTTTAGAGCTATACTGTCAGCCCAGATTCCGCCAAATGCAGCAAAGTTGATTGGACGGCGATTCGCACTACAGATCCATAACACTGCAAAAGCAACCCAGAAGCTTTTGAAGGAAAAGAAGTGGAATATTCTGCAATGGCCGAAGTCGATCACCTGATCTTAACCCAATTGAGAATGCATTTAATTTGCTGAATGCAAAACCAAAGGCAGAAAGACCCACAAACCAAGAACAGCAGAAGACAGCTGCAGTTAGAGCCTGGCAAAGCATCAGAAAGGAGGAAACCCAGTCTTTGGTAATGTCCATGGGTTCCAGACTTCAGGCAGTCATTGGCAGTAAAGGATTCTCAACAAAATGTAAAAAAATAACATTTTATTTATGATTATATTAATTTTGTCCAATTACATTTGAGCCCCTGAAAATAGGGGGACACTGTATAAAAATGGTTGCAGTTCCTAAAATTTGTACTTGATATTTATGTTTAACCCCTTGAATTAAAGCTGAAAGTCTGCACTTCAAATTAATTTGGATTGCTTCGTTTTAATTTTATTCTGGTAGCATGCAGAACCAAAAGTATGAAAATTGTGCCTGTGTCCAAATATATATGGACCGAACTCTATAACCCAGTTTTTTGGTAAAATATAAAAGATGTTGTTATGCCAAGTAAATGGATACTTATCATGTCACGCTTTAAAATTGCACAGGCTCGTGGAATGGCGACAGACTATGAAAAATCTCCATAGGCGACATTTTAAAATTGTTTACAGGTTACCTGTTTAGAGTTACTGAAGAGGTCTAGCGTTAGACTTATTGCTCTCGCTCTAACTTTCGAGTTTTCCTTCCTTTGGAAAAATTGCAGACTCTCCAGTCTGCGGTGAGGTTGTTGACATCCCGCAAATGGTCGTCTCTCCATTTTTGCATGCGAGTTCTGGGTCTCATGGTAGCCTCCTTCAAGGCAGTACCATATGCCCAATTCCACACTCGAGTCTTGCAAAGGGAGATCCTGTCCAAATGGAACAAATCTCCGTTGTCTCTGGATCATCAGGGCTTCTCTGAGTTGGTGTCTGAGATCCCCGGCTCTTCAGTCCGGGAAGTTGTTCCTTCTCTTCCATTGGACTGTGATTACGATGGACGCCAGCCTCACAGGTTGGGGGGGGGGAGTCTGGAGAGTCCAGTCGGCCCAGGGTTGCTGGACTCCGGACGAATCTCATCTGCCGATCAATGTCCTGGAACTTCGGGCGATCAGAGTGTGTGTCTCCTCGTGGTCGGGGAGATTACAGGGACGCCTGATTAGGATTCAGTCAGACAATGCCACGGCAGTGGCTTATGTCAACCATCAGGGGGGAACAAGGAGCTCGGCTGCCGGGTCCAAAGTCGCTCACATCCTGCGGTGTGTGGAAAGAAGCGTGTCGGCTCTGTCGACCGTCTACATTCCAGGCGTAGAAAACTGGCAGGCGGACTATCTGAGTCGCCAGATGCTAGACCAGGGGGAATGGTCATTGCATCCGGAGGTGTTTCAACTCCTTTGCCGGAGGTGGGGCACGCCGGACGTGGACCTCCTGGCCGCTCGACTCAATCGCAAGGTGTCGAGATTCGTGGCCAGGTCCAGAGATACCTGGGCAGATGGTTCAGTTGCGTTGGTGGCCCCATGGGGTCAGTATCGGCTAATTTATGCCTATCCCCCACTGAAGTTGTTTCCTCATCTGCTCCGCAGAGTGGAGGCCGAGGGAATCCCGGTGTTTCTAATCGCTCCAAATTGGCCCCGGCGTCCTTGGTACGCCGACCTTGTGCGTCTGGTGACGGACGTACCCTGGCGGCTGCCAATGCGGGAGGACCTTCTGTCTCAAGGTCCCATACTTCATCCTGCTTTACAGTCGCCGGCTTTAACGGAATGGCTATTGAAAGCCAGGTACTAAGGGACCGAGGCCTTTCGGATTCGGTCATTCCAACCATGCTGAGGGCACGGAAATCTTCTTCCAGGGAGATCTACCATCGTACTTGGAAGGCTTACATCTCTGTGTGAAGAGATGGAGTTGCGTCCACGGACGTATTTGGTTTCCAGGATCCTGCTGTTTTTACAGCGTGGAGTGGATCAGAAACTTGCCTTAAGCACCATTAAGGTCAGATTTCAGCCTTGGCTGTTTTCTTTCAATGACCATTGGCAACCTATTCCCTGGTGGGTACCTTTTTGTGCAGGGGGTTCGACATGTGCCTCCCCCAATTAGACCACCTCTTCCTCCCATGGGATTTAAATCTGGTGCTCTCGGTTCTTCAGGAACCTCCTTTTTGAGAACATCAGAGAGATTCCTCTCTTGACACTATCTCAGAAGGTGGCTTTTCTAGTGGCTATTACATCTGTCAGAAGGGTTTTTGAATTGGCGGCCTCGTCTTGCAAGTCACCATACTTTGTCCCCCATAAGGATAAGGCGGTGCTACGCACGCAACCCTCTTTCCTTCCGAAGGTGGTTTCGGCTTTTCACCTAAATGAGGACATTGTGCTACCGTCCTTGTGTCCTCAACCGTCGCATCCCAGGGAGACTGCGCTCCATACTTTAGACGTGGTACGTGCCTTGCGGGTGTACTTGTTTGTTACAGCTCGGTTTCGGCGGTCTGACTCACTATTTGTGTCGGTATCTGGTCCACAAAAGGGCCTGGCGGTCTCATCGGCCACCATTTCTCAGTGGATCAGGCAGACCGTCATACAGGCCTATGCCCTTAAGGGGCGGGCGCCCCCCCCTTTCCGGTCACGGCATATTCAACCAAGGGCAACTGGTGCTTCCTGGGCTTTCTGACATCAAGCGTCTGTCTCTCAGGTGTGCAAGGCGGCGACTTGGTCATCCGTGCACACTTTCTCAAAATTTTTCAAGGTTGATGTGAGTGCATCTTCAGATGCTTCCTTCGGCCGCAAGGTTTTGCAGGCGGCTGTTTAGTGTTGCAAATCCTCCGTTGAGGAGCTCTGCTTGTTTGGGGTGAAGTTGGTTGTTTTTGATACTGTTCCCACCCATCGTTTTTTTGACACTGCTTGGGGACGTCCCATATGTCAAGAATTGAGAAGGCTGTGTCCGTCCATGGACGAAAAGAGAAAATATGATTTTTTTGTACTCACCGTAAAATCCTTTTCTCTGTCGTCCATGGACGGACACAGCACCCACCCCTCCTTTTTAGGTTTGTACTGCTTGTTACGAACTGAGCTGCTGACTGCAGGGCGGAGGGTTATGTCTGGAGGGACTGCCCCCTGGGTGGGGCTGTTCAACTCTGATTAATGTAACATGTGTTTAACATGTTCTGCCTAGTCCTCTCCTATGAACAGGAACATAACCCATATGTCAAGAATTGAGAAGGCTGTGTCCGTCCATGGACGACAGAGAAAAGGATTTTACGGTGAGTACAAAAAATCCTATTTTTTTTTTTTTTTTACACTGTCCCCTCCCACTGCATTTGAAAGCGATCCAGCGGCTAATTAGCTGCTCCGACCGCTTTCATGAAAAAAAGAATAGCCGGCTGAAAAAAAGAGGTTATTGCTGACAGGATTGTATATATACGTTTTGCGGTCGGCAAGTGGTTAAACTGCTTGAGAAAAATCATTGCCCTGTTTTCGAAACCAAGGCTTTTTTTTTAATTGGATAATTCTTTTGGGATGGAGAAGTATCAGCTACTGGCAGCGCTGATGATAAAGTTTGTACTGCGCTTATATCAAAGAGTCCCTGTGAATTTCTGCTTCTCTGTATACCCGTTTTAATAACGTGACTAACATTTCATATGTTTTTGTATAAAACATTTTATGGGCTGCAGGGAATAGCAAGTCCATACACGATGTCTGAGCAGAATTGATTTGACAACTTCTCTTCTTTTCTATGTAAATTGCTTCTGTTGCATCCCAAATAGAAATAACTCGGCCCATTTGCCTTTTAGGGCAGTTTATGGAAAACATATTTCCAGGCAGATAATTTCAGTTCTGTCTCTGTGGTCATTTTACTGTCTATACCAGGAACAGGATCTTTTCCATTTTATATGCATTTGATGGAATTCTATTGAAAACCTTCATGAATTATTCTTTGATTGTGTAGCCTGGGATGTTTGTGTGTGTGAACGTGTGTGTTTTGAACCTGTAATTTTATGCCGCTTTTATTCATCTCTTACACTTTTACAGCTTATTACGGTGCAAAGTCAATTGCTTGGAAATGGTGAAGGAAGCACATACGGGCACTGGACAAAATAAAAGATTTACTGTTTTGAAATAGGGACAGTTTTAAGGATCTTAGGGAAAAGTGTCATTGAAATAGAGTGTTGCTGAACAAATAGGGTTCAGTCTCCAAGCAAGGAATAAAAAATGCAAGAGGCAATTTAGAAGCTGTCTTCACTATTTTTAGGCCGTTGCTTTAATATGCAAATATTAAAACTTTTAAGCCTGGTGCACACTACAACCTGCCATTGGCTGAGAGCGCTGATCGGGAGTCGGTCGGATGTTTTTTTATTTAAAGCGGCCAGTGTTTCTTGACATTTTAGCCCGTGTGTGCCAGGCATTGAGGTAAGGCAGGACTGTGTACTCAACAGTTTTCTAGCAATTGCAATTAGATTTTGTCCACAAAAAAGTGATTACGGAAACCTTTTAATTGTCTGACTTCATCCCCCTGTCAGAACACAATAGCACAGCAGGGGAGATTGTTGTACTAACATCTGATTAGTACAGGGTTCAGGCCCCTACCTGAACCCAGCAGTTAAAAAAAAAAACAAAAAAAAAACTGATGATTGCTAGCTAGGTTTTCTTGTCGGCACCAGTACCTGATCTCATTAATCCTCTTTTGGCTAAATGGGCACATATTTCCACAGATACACCCTATAATCTTGGAATGGGATGCTCAAAAAGCTCATATAGGTGTGAGAGGTCTAGTGTCTGAACACTATTAGATTTATGGTGGATGGTGGCAGACTGCCTTGGCAATTTCAGTTGTTTGTGCAATTTTAACCACTTGCCGACAGCCGCACGCAGATATACGTCGACAATGGCACTCCTGGGCAGAAGGACGTGTGTGTGTGTGTGTATGTATATGTATGTATGTGTGTGTGTGTGTGTGTGTATATGTGTATATATATATATATATATATATATATATCTATAATGTCCCCTTTAAGGAAGCGGCATTGTGGACACGAACCCGACCGCGGGTCCCGCGGACTCTATCGCTGCGGGGATACCCCCGATCGTCTCATGGTGAGGAAGAACGGGGAGATGCTGATGTACAATGACAGTGATCACCGCTTCCTGTTATCGGAAGCGGTGATCACTGTCATGTCACACACAGCCCATCCCCCTCTACAGTAAGAATCACTCCCTATATTAAGACTTACCTGTAGTTAACAAGGGTATCTCCTAAACCTGCACGATTTAGGAGATATCCCTGTATTTGCATGTGCCGACGTCATGCGACATATGCGTACTTAAGCCAACTGAAGCAATGGCACTATGTGCCGTTGCTTCAGTTGTACTGTGCCGTTCCCGCGTGATGCGCGGGAGTGACGTCATCACAGCGCCGGAGCCGCGATACACGGAAGTCACTGCGGGACAACATGTCGGCTGCCGGAGGGGGAGATGTGGACGGCTGCGGGGCCTTCGATCGGAGGTAAGTACTACATAATGAGCTAGTATGCTGTGCATACTAGCTCATTATGCCTTTGTCTTGCAGGGTCTTTTTTTTTTTTTTTTGAGGAGGGTTTACTTCCTCTTTAACGACTACCTATTACAATTTTGTAGGCCCTGGAGCACCAGGGCAGTAGAAACACCCTCAATATCCCCAATTTTTTATTTTTAAGAGGCATGGTGACTTTCTAATGCCCCGTACACACGAGCTGTTTTCCCGTCTGAAAAAGTTTGATGAGAGCTTTTGGTCGGGAATCCCGACCGTGTGTATGCTCCATCGGACTTTTTCCAACAGGGAAACTGACGGAAAAAAGAGCAGGTTCTCTATTTTCCCGTCTGTATGCTTTTCCGGCGCGCAAAAAACTACGCATGCTCGGAAACAAATCGACGCATGCTCAGGAGCATAGAACTTAATTTTCTCAGCTCATCGTAGTCTTTTACGTCACTGCGTTCTTGCCAGTCAAAAGTTAACCACACTTTTGTGTGACCGTGTGTATGCAAGGCAGGCTTGAGAGGAATTCCGTTGGAAAAACCATCCGGTTTTTTTCCGACGGGAAAACCGCTTGTGTGTACGGGGCATTACAGATATTTATTTTTTTAACCACTGTTTTTTTAGAAAATAAGGGGAAAAAAAGTTTGGCCCGAACATTGCCTTTTTGCCTGTTCGAACACCCTAATTTGCAGGGCACTCGGTGGGGTATTCACCCGTTGAGCACCCTGATTGGGCAAAGCTTTCAACGGCTGTCAACGGGCTTCCCTGCTGACAGCTGAATGGTAAAAAAAAACTAAAAACAATGCTGGCAATAGAAAAAAAAATACGGCGTGGGGATCCCTTTCAAAATCCATGCCAGCTCCCTATCTGTGCATGCAGCCTGGCAGGACAGGAGGGGGGGGGGAGGGGGGGTGCATGTGAGCATACCAGGCCACATGCCCTCAACATAGGGCGGTGTTTTTAGGCAGGGGGGCCTTTCCCCACCCCAAGTCGCATTGTCCCCATGTTGATGGGAACAAAGGCCTCTTCCCGACAACCCTGGGCAGTGGTTGTGGGGGTCTGCGAGCAGGGGGATTATCGGAATCTGGAAGCCCCCAGATCCCACCCCCCTCCATATGTGAATGAGTAAGGGGGTACATTGTACTAGGGCTGGGAAAAAAATCGATATGATTTAAAAATCGAGTTGATAGGTCAAATCGATTCATATTTTCAAAAAAATCGATTTTTTTTCTCCCCCTCTTCAGTGTAGCGTAAGCGTACAATACATTTTGCAGTCAGTCAGCCGCGATCCCGGGTAAGGGCCGCGAGGCCGGCCGTCGTGAACTAGGCTGAAGCCACGGCCTCGCCTAAAAAATCCTGCCCGCAGCTCCTCAGGACCCGGCGCGCTAGCATCCTCCTGCTACCGGGTGCGGACCCTCACAACTGACCCAACTGTGTCCCTCCTGCCTTGGTGGCCTCTCCGGGGTGTGCAGGGGAGAAGTCAATCCGCCGCGATCCTGGGAAAAGGCTGCGAGGCCGGACGCCGTGGACTAGGCCAAAGCCGCGGCCTCGCCTAAAAACTCCTGCCCGCAGCTCCTCAGGACCAGCGCGGTGTCCATCATTTTCTGGGTGCAGACATTTCAACACACACTCTGGTGCCCCTCCAGCCTCGGTAGCCTCTCCGGCGTATGCAAAGGAGGAAAAGGGTTGATGCACTTTAATTTAATACAATAAATATATATTTTTACAATATATTTACAGTTCTCAGTTATTTTGTTTTAAATGGGGGGGGGGGGGGATCGATTCGTATCATAAATCGATTTTTTTTAAAATAAAAAAACGCAGATTTTTTTAGGGGAAAAAAATAACCCAGCTCTACATTGTACCCCCTACCCATTCACCAAAAACTGTCAAAAATAGACGGGAGGCAGTTTTTCACAATTCCTTTATTAATAAAATAAAAAAAGAACGTCTGATGCCGTTTGTCAGTTCCTTAAATGGGTAAGGGGTGGGGTTACCAAGTGGTATCGCCCCCTTGTGACATCATAGACCGGCTGGCTGCACTGGTCCTAGTGACACTAAACTGATGTGGCGATCAGGAACACTGTTGAAGGCTGTACTGGCTCTGGTGACACTGGTGTGGCTAGTGATCAGGAACATTGTTGCTGACTGCACGTCTCTGGTTACATTGTTATTGATGTGGCAGTGGTCAGCAACACTGTTGATGGCGGGATACTGTGACTGGTGTTGTGGCGATCAGAAACACTGTTGATGGCTGTACTGGTGTGGCAGTATTTAGGAACACTATTGCTGGCTTATACTGGTCTGGTAACACTGAGATTTGTGTGGCGGTGATCAGGAAATCTGTTATTGGCTTACACTGGTCTGGTGACATTTGGACTTGTGTGGTGGTGATTAGGAGCACTGTTGTTGGCTTACACTGGTCTTTTGACACCGTGGCGGTGGTCAGGGACACACTGGCTGCACTGTACTTCTGTGGCTAGTGATCAAAGACAATGGCTGGCTGCATTGGCATACAGTGTCATCGGAGCAGCCAGCCAGTGTATCTGATCACTAGCCACTGCAGTACAATATCACCATAGTGACACTGCACTGTTCTGGTGATTGATTGTGATGCGTTTTTTTCCCCCCCATACACTATGGGGGTTATTTACGAAAGGCAAATCCACTTTGCACTACAAGTGCAAAGTGCACTTGAAATTGCACTTAAAGTGTACTTGGAAGTGCAGTCGCTGTAGATCCGAGGGTGACATGCAAGGAAAATAAAAAAACAGCATTTTAGCTTGCACATGATTGGATGATAAAATCAGCAGAGCTTCCCCTCATTTCAGATCTACCCCTCAGATTTACAGCGACTGCACTTCCAGTGCAATTTCAAGTGCACTTTGCACTTGTAGTGCAAAGTGGATTTGCTTTTAGTAAATAACCCCCAATGTGTTTACTACAGTGCCATGCATGGCCGGTCACTGTCAAAGGAAATGGTTCAAAGGCTGCAACATGCAGCCTTTGTAATCAAATGTGTTTTGGTCACAGCAATCACATGGTACAGGGCCAATTTCATTGGCCCTGTACCCTAATCTTGTTTTCCTTGGACACAGCAATCACAAAGTGTGCTGCTACGTTCCAGGAGCAGGAAGATGTTTTAGTACACTCGCCTGACTCCCAAGAATCCACCACCTGTCTGGACGGCAACCAATTAAGGAAATCCTTTGAAAGTGGCCTTTAGTGAGGACTGGTGTTGACAGACGCTACTGTTTAGCACTACTGCTTTGTAGTGCTGTGCTTTTAAAGTGTATTTCTATTTTTGCCATCAAATTGGGTTAACACATACTTTACATTTGTTGCATGTTTCAAACACATAGCAACATTTGCTGCTTATGTTTTTACCTGCTTAAAAATCCTGCTTAACTCTCCCCTGCAAAGTTATGTTAGGAAGGGGGCTGGGGAGTTAATGTTTGCCATACTTAAGCCTGTCTGTGCTGTGCTGACAGATCTCATTATCAATTGTAAACTAGACGTTCACACTGCCTATCATTACAAATATTTCAAATATCTCAAAGCTTGGGTGGTATTTTGTTTAGTTTAATTCATAATGTGCAAGAATGCACTGCATACTTTACATTATGACAGACATCTTAAAATGAAGCCCTCCAGCGGTGCGCCGCCAGCCCTGTAAATGTTTCTATCTTCACCTGTTCTTTCTTCCGGGTTTGTGGGCTCCAACTGTTTGAATGGATGGGCCACGATGATGGCACATGTGTGTGGGAGTTAGTCGCAGCACGGTGCTCTATGGACAGCATACTCCAGTATACCGTTCATTCACAGCGCAGTGCGAATACGCCAATGACCTCACGACTTCTACAAATGTGAATTTCTCCTAAATGGTACACATTATGATATATTTACTGTACCTACTGCTAAGCTTTATTATAGGCTTACCTGTAGGTACAATTCATACAAGTCATAAAGTGTACTTTTACTACCGCTTTAAGGTGGAAGTTGACCCTTTTTTGGCACATTGAATATCTCCTAAATCTGCACAGTTTAGAAGATATTCATGCTCTGAGGAGACAGGATACCAGTGTCATCCCTTCAGAGCTCTATTTGCATGGGAGTGACGCCATTGCAGTGTGGCCAATCAGACGGCTGGAGGGGGTGAACCCAGAAGGAAGACCAGGTAAAGATGGAAGCACCTGTCAACTGTGAGTAAGTGCCCACCTATCAGTGCCGCCTATAAGTGCCCATCAGTGCCGCCTATGAGTGCCCATCAGTGCCGCCTATGAGTGCCCATCAGTGCCGCCTATGAGTGCCCATCAGTGCCGCCTATGAGTGCCCATCAGTGCCGCCTATGAGGGCCCATCAGTGCCGCCTATGAGGGCCCATCAGTGCCGCCTATGAGTGCCCATCAGTGCCGCCTATGAGTGCCAATCAGTGCCGCCTATGAGTGCCAATCAGTGCCGCATACCAGTGCCACCTATCAGTGCCCATCATCAGTGCCACCTCATCAGTGCCGCCTTATAGGTGCCCGTCAGTGCCGCCTTATAGGTGCCCGTCAGTGCCGCCTTGTCAGTGCCGCCTTATCAGTGCCCGTCAGTGCCGCCTTATCAGTGCCCGTCAGTGCCGCCTTATCAGTGCCCGTCAGTGCCGCCTTATCAGTGCCCGTCAGTGCCGCCTTATCAGTGCCCGTCAGTGCCGCCTTATCAGTGCCCGTCATTGAAGCAGAAAAGGTACTTATTTACAAAAAAATTTACAGAAACAAAGAAAAACTTCGTTTTTTTTCAAAATTTTCGCTCTTTTTTTATTTGTTGTGCAAAAAATAAAAATCGCAGAGGCGATCAAATACCACCGAAAGAAAGCTCTGTTTGTGGGAACAAAATGATAAAAAATTTGTTTGGGTACAGTGTAGCATGACCGCGCAATTGTCAGTCAAATTGCGACAGCGCTGAAAGCTCAAAATTGGCTTGGGCAGGAAGCTGTATAAGTGCATGGTATTGAAGTGGTTAAAGCACTTAATAAAGTACCCTAAATGCATATTTGAAGTTATTCTAAAAAAGATGTCCATTTAGTCGTATGTGTAAACCTGCCACAAATAATTAGAAAGGTAAGAAATTTGTATTTATTTTTAGATATGCTGCTTGAATGGGGACACATACCAATAAATATTTATCAAATTTGATTGCTAAAGTGAAAATACAATTTAAACTTAAAGGAAGGTCTAGCCTTCATGGAGACCAAGATTTTTTTCTGGCAATCATTCCATTTTGGATTGAGGGAATAAGACTTTTATAAATCAGCGGTGCTCCCCAGTCCACCTCTGTGCTACTGTTGCAGTATAGCTGCAGCCCAGTATAGGGTGCTGTGGGCTGAATTTTGGACAGCTCATTGAGCATCGATCAAGCCATATACGTAAGATTAATACACTGCACCTGTATACCAAGGCACTGTATGCACTATAAAAAAAAAAGAGAAGATAATTTGCACACAATTGCGTGCAGATGATTTCAATTTAATTCTTTTCTATATAATGTGTGTATATGTTAAACAGAGGCACCTTACAGTAAACACGTTTTTGCTGTAGGAGGGAAGAAATCAACCATCACATTTTAGGGGCTGCAGTTTAGATTATTCTAGCGTGTAATACTTTAATTGTATAAAACAAAGCTAATGTCACAGGCACAAAAGAATTTCTTGCAAAGCAAGTCTCGCAAGTAATTTTAATGCCGCTGCTGATGGCTGATGAGTGATGAGCATTTTGTTCCAGTTTATGTACTTCTGCATCAGAAGCAACAGGTGGCTGGTAGGGAAGCAGAAGAAAAATGATGAGTGTTTTTATTCTGTAATTTTCTTGTGAAATTATAATAGGAGAGAGGAGAAGAAAAGAAAATGTACCATATTCTTTGGAGAGACAAATAGACATTATCTAATAAACACACACAATCATGCTCAGGAATGATCATGTTCCTGTTTGCGCCTCAATTATTCTATCCACTGGAACTGAAAATTCAAAGATAACTCAATCAGTTTATTCCCAGGCGAGTTTGGAAGGCTAGAAAAGTTTGGAACGCATAAATGTGTTTGGTGGTTTTACAAGAAATTTTGAAATGCAGCATTATAAAAAGAAACTGTGCTTCCAAACAAACAGTCTTGGACGTGAAAACTCACCCAGTGGGGCTCAGAGTGGTGATATACAATATTATCATATTGAATAAAGAAACCTAGGTTTAGATATAGTGGGAGACCGTTAAAATTCCTGTCTATAACCTTCACTTTCTGTCCTTTTGTATAATAGGACTGGCAATAAAAACCTGACAGAGGCTCCAACGTTATCCAATTTGGATGATTACCCCTCACCTTTTGTACTGGGAACAACTGTAAAATTTGGGATTTCCCTTCCCTTTCTTTCTCTGTGACAATGGTCACCATTACAAATAGTCCGGAAAATCCCCCCAATGGGGAAACGGACAGAAATAAAAACTTGACATTGCATCTAATCCTTCTGCACTCGATCAAAAAAAAAAAGGCTTGCCTACAAATACGCTTTAAGTACTATGCTGGTGCGTATATTAACTTTTTTATATTCTGGTATATTGAAGAATACTGTAAGACGCCAGTGGACTTTAGTGTGGGACTCCTAGCCAATTAAAAAGAAAAAAAAAGTCAAGTTGCTATTCATCCATGTTCAGTTGATAATAATGTGCCCATTATTTTTCACAGTATGCTCTGATAATTTCCCCTGCTTCAGGAATGCATTGGCCTATATTCAGTAATGCCTATAAAAAAACAAAAGGGAGGTGTGCATTCTGTGTAAAATAAACTATAAAAAAGGAATCCTTTTGATGAAAACCAGAATTCTCAGCAGGGGTGATAACCAGGTATCTAGTCAAGCCTTGAAATTGTAGTTGAGGTCAAACCCCAGCCTCTCTAACAGCACCAGATTTTGGATTGCCTTAAATTTTCGTTAAGACAAATTAAAAAAATTGCTAGAAAGGTACGTGATGTATAAATTTGTGATTTTTGTGAGAGATTTTGAAATGCAAGCTTTCTGCTTTTTGTTCTAAATAGGGTTGCACCGATACCAGTATCGGTGCTGATATTAAGCATTTTCATGAGTATCTGAAATCGTGCAAATGCTCTGATACCTAAAACCAATACTTTCATGCGTGGTTCTTTTAGCTGTCAGCGGGATTTCCCCACTGACACCTGAAATGTAAAAAAAAAACAGCCGGCAATTATCGGTTGTTAAGATGCGGGCCCGCCACGTCCTTAACAACCGATGACTCATTCATCTGTCAGCGGGGTTCCCCTGTTGACAGCTGAAGTGTAATTAAAGCCCCAATTGGAGCTTTAAAAAAAAAAGGTAATGTCTATCAACAACACTGCTCAGCTGCTGAAACAGAAAGAGGAAAAAACCTTGTTTTTGTATCTCTCTGTTTGTTCATCCACGGATCAATGGAATGAACTTTGTCTGCAGATTGTCAGTTTAAAGCAACCTGTCAAGTGAAAAGAAAAAAAAAACCTTATTAACCCTTCATTTACTCGAAATCAGCCTTAATTAAAGTGATACTAAAGTCTTGCGTTTTTTTTTGTCTAAAAATAACAAACATGTTATACTTGCCTGCTCTGTGCAGTGGTTTTGCACAGAGTAGCCAAGATCCTCTTCTTGGGTCCCTCGCCGATGCTCCTGGCCCCTCCCTCCTGCTGAGTGCCCCCACAGCAAGCAGCATGCTATGGGGGGCAGCCGAGCTGCTGCTTTGTATGTCCATTCAGACATGGCCCTGCGGCCCCACCCCTTCTCTCCTCATTGGCTCACTGACTTTGACAGCAGCAGGAGCCAAAGGCGCCCGCTGTGTGTCTCAGCCAATCGGGAGAGAGTCCCGGACAGCCGAGTCTCTCGTGCAACATTGCTGGATCGAGATGGGTTTAGGTAAGGATTGGGGGGGCTGAGGGGGGCTGCTGCACACAGAAGGTTTTTTTATCTTAATGCATAGAATTCATTGAGATAAAAAAATTCTAATGCATAGAATTCATTGAAATAAAAAACCTTCTGCCTTTAGAACCACTTTAACTCCTTATTCTCTTTTTCCATGAAATTTTTATTTTCCTGCTGATTTTTTTTTATATTCACTTCTATTTTTAAAGTATTAATAAATAAAACTTTTGTTTGCGTTCGTTAATATTTTTACACGTTTCACATTGAAAAAAGCGCAATTTTTTAAATAAAGTATTTAATTTGTAAATAACTTTTCAATGCTTTGTACCATTGTTGACACCTGTGGTAGTTGTTGGTAAAACAAAAAAGGATCGGTACTTGTAAAAGAAATGATATCGGTGCATCCCTAGTTCTAACACCAAGTTGATATAATTTTTTTAATGTTATTCACTTATAAAGTGATGCCATATTCTGGGACCTCGGAAAAATAAAGTTACTCAAGGAAAATAATATAAATACATTATAGCTGGCTCGTGTACTTATTGAAGGTCTTTTGATACTGCGATCAAAATGACCTAAAACCTGTCTTTATATTGTGTGCCATATGCCAGTAGTAATCGGGCTTACAATACCAGTCTGTTTTGTAACCATTTCCCGTGCGGGGCTGTTACTTTCATGTCAGAACAGTACCGTCCCCTGCATACCAGTGCTGTCAAAGTGACATAGCTAATTTCACAGCTTTTTTATAAGCTCACTGTCACTTCAGGCACTATGAGTTTATAATCCGTCTAGTCCTCAGGATCGCTGCTGGAACCATGGAAATAAATGCTACCAGTCACATCCACAGTGTCGTAAAAGGCTGTTCTCCCAGTGCTATCCTCTACACCCTGCAGAACCGCTAGAACACAATGTGAGCCTCAAATGCTCTGTCCTGGGCACAGAAGTATCCCTATAGCAGAGTTATGGACAAGGACATGTAGACCAGAGGCATTCTGAGTCTGTGGAGATTACTGATTTTTCATATAGGTGTTATGCCAACGTTCAGCACAAAGGTGGTCTAACCACAGTGGGATCTGAAAGGGTATTGTGGTGTTCTGCTTATTCATTTGAATCTCAGAGAATAAGAAGGAGCTCTAATTGGATGTTTTTTATTGTTACTGAACCCAATAACGATAAAAACTAACGTAAAAGAAAAGCCCCCTTGATTTGTCGGACATTAAGGTGAAAAATCATAAATGTAATAATCATTTTTGGAATAGGTAAAAAAAAATTAAAGCTCACCATACTACGTTGAAATTGAAAAAATATGTTCTGTTACATTTCTTCAAGAGATTAACTTGGCTACCAATACATTTTTGTTCTTTCATATTTTTCAATTTCTAATACGATCAGATTAAGCTTCATAAGAAGCTTCAGGGAAAAAAAAAAAACTGACTTTGTGTCTTGTATTGCTGCTTTGCTAAAGATACTGTAAGTCCAAAAACGATGGTCCGCAACTCCTTGCTCGCTCTTTATGCTGTGAGTTGAACTGGACAAATTGGGGTACATTCCTACTTAATATATTAGAATTTTTGCATTAATTTATATTATGGAGAATGTGACAAAAAGGTGGGTGAAAACATCCAAAACTTTCAAGCAATGAGAAGAGTGTCTAGACTGATCTATGACAGTAGAATATCTCACTATTGTAACATGAAAGGACCTATGATGAAGCCAGGGCCTAACTCTGTCAGCTCTGCCGTCGTATTACTAAAATATCAGTTTTGCATAGACAAATCCTTTCATTGTATCTGAAAGTGCAGAAAGGCAAAAAAATCTCACGCATAGAATTTTTTCAAAAAAATGAACTTGCACTTCAAGGTTTTAAAGCAAAACTTAACTGCAGAAACTTTAACTATGTCACCAGTGTAAATACATTACTGTTTTAGATAACATACTTACTACTCTAATCCATATTTTTGCCTAATTTTGATCTGTAATGCTGCGTTTCTAGCTATTGAGAGTATTAATGGAATGAAATTGCCCTTTTTTATGCAAATATATCCTCAGTCTGTCCCCCAAGAAGCTTTTAAACTATCACTGTTGGGCTCTTAAAATGTAACAATAGCTAAAAGCTGAAGTACACTATCAAGTACATTTAGTAGGCAACCCTGCTTCTCTAGCATATTAAATTCACCAAAGGTAAAGTATATTATTCACAAAACTCTATAGGGATTCTGTACTTGAAAACATGAATTAAAAAAAAAGCAGAGAAAATAAAAACTAGCTGTATTGTCAATGTTCTTTAATAATTGTGAATTTCCATAAGCTTTGACATGTCAATGCGTCCATTTCTGCAGTGTGTTGAGTATAGACTATATAGGTTGACTTTAAATCCCAGGTTGCAACTTTTCCCCTCCTCTTTGTCTTGACCTGGCATCCAGCATTTACTGCTACCGGAGACAATTACTCTCCCGTGTTGTGAAATTAGGTTAATTGGTAGTCAAAACTTCGCTGTTTTTCATTACATGGTTTGCTTTGGAAAATGTGCCACTGTCCGAGGCGAGTAATTTTCTTGGGAGGAGTGTACCAATTGTTTTTGTGTTATTAGATGAGTGCTATGGCTTTGCTAATATCTCACCTACTGTTTGACAAAGCAGTGGAAAACCTTGAAAAGGAGGACATCCAGGGAAATTGGCTGGTCCTACGTTATTATTTTACCTGTTGCTGAAAGCTTTTTAATGAGAACGTTCGGATCTTGATTAAGATGCAGTTAAAGTTTTACTGAAATGTTAAAAGTTGTATCAAATTGATTCAGGCCACATACAGGAATAATAGACCTTTAGAATTGGATGGTAGAATCAAATGGGGTCTTCCTGGGTCTGTGTGTAGTAGGTTTTCAGTGATAAATGTAATATAAATGCACTGCTTTTATATGATTGTTTACCTTGTTTTTTTTCTATCCTTGCCCTGATTGCTTTCCTTTTTCTGCCCTTTTGCCTGGAAAAATTGAAAAAATCGATTTTTCATTTGGCATTCTGTGTAATATTTTTTTTTCTTTGCAAATTATATTAACCACTTGCCGACCGCGCCATGTACAAAAGACGTCCACAGCGTGGTCGAGTTATCCTGAGTGGACGTCCCAGGGACGTCCTCACAGAATCTTGCTCCCGCGCGCCTCCTGGGGCGCGCTCCAGGATATGACCGTGACCGCCGGGTCCGGAAGACCCGGCGCATCACGGATCATGGTAGATTGCCGCTAATCGCGGCCGTTTACCACGTGATCGCTCCGTCAAATGACGGAGCGATCACTTGTAAACAGACCGGCGTCATGTGATGACGTCGGTTCCTCCCTCCCCTCTCTGTACCGATCGGTACAGTGTGAGAGGAGAGGGGAGGGAGCGGATCATGTCCGCTCCCTCCCCCATGTCAGCTGTTGGCTGGATCTGTGACAATTGCAGTCACAGATCCAGCCATCCATCCATCCCTGCTCAGCCATCCCTGCGCAATACCCTGTGCAATACCCTGTGCAATACCCTGCCCATACTGTGCAATACCCTGCCCATACTCTGCCCATACTGTGCAATACTCTGCCATATTCCGCAATACCCTGCCATACTCCTCAATACCCTGCCATACTCCTCAATACCCTGCCATACTCCGCAATACTCCGCAATACCCCGCAATACTCCGCAATACCCCGCAATACTCCGCAATACCCAGCAATACTCCGCAATACCCAGCAATACTCCGCAATACCCGGCAATACTCCTCAATACCCGGTAATACCCCGCAATACTCCTCAATACCCGGCAATACTCCTCAATACCCGGTTATACCGCGCAATACTCCTCAATACCCGGCAATACTCCTCAATACCCTGCAATACTCCTCAATACCCTGCAATACTCCTCAATACCCTGCAATACTCCTCAATACCCGGCAATACTCCTCAATACCCGGCAATACTCTGCAATAACCACTTCCCGCCCGCCGGCCGTCATATGACGTCCTTAACTTTATCCGGGGATATCTGAATGATGGGAGCAGCTACAGGCATCATTCAGATATTCGCTTTTTCAGCTGGCGATTCCCTGCACCATAAGAACGATCATAGCGGCTGTTCCACCGCTTGATCGCTCTTACGGAAGGTGAGAGGGGATGCCCCCCCTCCCGCTGCCCTCCGGTGCTTCTACCGACTCACCGCTATGATCAAAGCCAAGATTGTTTTTTTTTTTGTTTTTTTTTTTCAGGCTTCCCAGCCTAGAGGTGAGATGTGGGGTCTTATTGACCCCATATCTCACTGTAAAGAGGACCTGTCATGCCATATTCCTATTACAAGGGATGTTTACATTCCTTGTAATAGGAATAAAAGTGATAAAAAAAAAATTTGGGGCGGAAAAACATGTCAAACTAAAATAAATAAAGTAAAATGAACAATAAAATATATATATATTTTTTAAAGCGCCCCTGCCCCCGCGAGCTCGCATGCAGAAGTGAACGCATACGTAAGCCCCGCCCACATATGAAAACGGTGTTCAAACCACACATGTGAGGTATCGTTGCGAACGTTAGAGCGAGAGCAATAATTTTGGCCCTAGACCTCCTCTGTAACTCAAAACATGTAACCAGTAAAAATATTTAAAGCGTTGCCTATGGGGATTTTTAAGTAGCAAAGTTTGGCGCCATTCCACGAGCGTGTGCAATTTTGAAGGGTGACATGTTAGGTATCTATTTACTCAGCGTAACTTCATCTTTCACATTATGCAAAAACATTGGGCTAACTTTACTGTTTTTTTTTTTCTTTTAAGCACAAAACAGTTTTTTTCCGTAAAAAACGCGTTAGAAAAATTTCTGCGCAAATACCGTGCAAGATAAAAAGTTGCAATGACCACCATTATATTCTCTAAGGTCTTTGCTAAAAAAACATATATAATGTTTTGGGGTTCTATGTAATTTTCTAGCAAACAAATGATGATTTTTACATGTAGGAGAGAAATGTCAGAATTGGCCTGGGTTCTCCAGAACGCCTGATGGTGCTCCCTGCATGTTGGGCCTCTGTATTTGGCCACGCTGTGTAAAAGTCTCACACATGTGGTATCGCCATACTCGGGAGGAATAGCAGAATGTGTTTTGGGGTGTAATTTGTGGTATGCATATGCTGTGTGTGAGAAATAACCTGCTAATATGACAATTTTGTGGAAAAAAGAAAAAAAAAATCTTGATTTTTGCAAAGAATTGTGGGAAAAAATGACAACTTCAAAAAACTCACAATGACTCTTTCTAAATACCTTGGAATGTCTTCTTTCCAAAAAGGGGTCATTTGGGGGGTATTTGTACTTTTCTGGCATGTTAGGGTCTCAAGAAATTAGATAGGCTGTCAGTACTTCAGGTGTGATCAATTTTCAGATATTGGCACCATAGCTTGTGGCACCAATTTGTACTTATTTTTACCAAAGATATGTAGCAGTATAAATTTTGCCCAAAATTTGTGAAGAAAAAATACTAATTTGCAAAATTTTATAACGGAAACAACGAAAAATTCATTTTTTTACAAAATTTTCAGTCTTTTTTCTCTTATAGCGCAAAAAATAAAAAACCCAACAGTCATTAAATACCACCAAAAGAAAGCTCTATTTGTGTGAAAAAAAGGACAAAAATTTCATCTGGGTACAGTGTTGTATGACTGAGTAATTGTCATTCAAAATGTGAGAGCACCGAAAGCTGAAAATTCGTCTGGTTAGGAAGGGGGTTTAAGTGCCCAGTTGTCAAGTGGTTAAAATATGTTTTTTTTTTTTTTTTTTTACAAAACAGGAGTGCTTTATTGAAGGATAAGTACAGTAGGTCAACATTACAGGCTTTTGTCAAGTTCAAAGGAGAACAATAAAAGTTAGAAGTAACACAGTACAATCACTGAATACAATACATGGTATGCACACTGTTCGAACTCAAAATTGGATCTAGCCTAGCGAAACTCACTGCAAGTACCAAATTGCGGACAAGAGAGAAAAAAAGAGTAGACTCAGCTAGGAAAGAGACATAGCAAAAGCAGGATAACCCGACCTCAGATCCCCAGGGGAGAAAGGAAAAAGAGGAGGAGACGGGGGAATAAAAGGGGGGGGGGGGTGATGAGTGGGGGGATGATGAGTGGGGGGGGAAGAGAGAGGGGGGGACAGAGGGGGGGCGAGGTTTCCAGGGGGGAAGGGGAAAAGAGGGGGGGCGGAAGGAAAGCAGACAAGGAGGGAAGGGACAACACCCAGATATCTCCAGAGCCTCAGAATGTTGTCCAAGCCGACCAGACCCTGTCAAACTTCCAGGGACATCCACGACTAATGTATGTCAATTTGTAAAGAGGTAGAGCCGCATTGATTTTGCCCTCCCAGAAAGAGACAGAAGGAGGGGAGGGGGAAGTCCACTGACATAAGATTTCCTTTTTGGCATAAAACAGAAGGTAGACTATCAGCAGTTTACTGTGATGGGACCTTTGTTCATCATCAATGATACCTAGCAAAGCTAATTCAGGCGTCATGGGGACAGACAGCTCCAGTCTAACATTTAATTGTTCAAATACCCCTGACCAGAAAGACGCCAGAGCAGGGCATGTCCAGAACATATGGATGTAGGTGCCCTGGGTCGTCCGACACCGTGGGCATTGCGGGTCCCTATCTGGATAGATTCTGGATAAACGCACTGGGGTAAAATAAATTCTGTGGAGGAATTTGGTTTGTATAAGTTTATCACCCGCAGACACAGCCAGCTTAGGTCCCCTCTCCAAGCATTCCTATCAGTCTTCCCTCTCCAGTGCCGGTAAGTCCGCCCTCCAAGCCTCCCAGAGTCTATCCATCTTGATGGAGTCAATGGGAAGCAAGGTGTTATAAAGAGCAGAGAGAGGCTTCTGTAGGCCATCACAGGACAATAAGTCTTCCACCGGGTCTAATTGAAGACACGGGGGCGAGGGAAATTGGGCCCTAGCCGCATGCCGAAGCTGGGCATAACGAAAGTACATCCAGCCGGGCAAGCCATAGGTCTGGGTCAGCTGGGAGAATGTCAGCAAGACTCCCGCCGGCATAATATCTCTTAACGTCTTGATGCCATATTTCGCCCACACCTGAGGATCTGGTATGGTTCGAAAGTGAGGCAGATTAGGATGTCCCCAGAGGGGCTGAACCGGGGACCAGCGCCCCACCCGTGAGAATCTGCGCCGTGCCATCACCCACACTTTTAGCGTCCCCCTAGTTGGGACCGGCAGATCCTCATAAGCTCCTGATCCTCTATAAGATAGATTTTGGAGTGCCCGCAGGGAGCCCAGCCGGGCCGCCTCCACACAAACTGCAGCATTTGAGCGCCGAGCCCCAAACCACCAGTACGCAGTGACCAACATAGCTGCCCAGTAGTATACCCGTAGATTAGGAAGGGCTAGGCCCCCCAGGTGAGTAGGGGACTGTAAAGTGGCTCTCGCCAGTCTCGGGACGCCCCCATTCCAGACAAAGGAAATAATACACTTATCCACCTCCCGAAAGAAGGCCGCCGGAATCCATATCGGGCAATTCCGAAATAGATAAGTGAACTTAGGTAAGACAACCATCTTTAAGATGTTGATACGCCCAATCAAGTTCAGCGGAAGGCCAGACCAGGATTGACACCGTTCCCTCAGGAGCTGGAGCAATCTGAATATATTAAGTGAATAGTATCGGGCAGGAGTCCTAGCAACTCGTATCCCGAGGTATCTGAATTCCTCAACCCACTGTAACGGTGCGGAATTGGGCAGAAGCTGAGTCCGATCATCAAGGGGGAAAAAGGATCGATTTCGACCAGTTGATACGGATACCCGACAGGGACCCGAATTTATCAAACAACTCCAGGGCCGCGGTCAGGGATGGGCCTGCATCATTCAGATATAGGAGGGCATCATCCGCATAGAGGGACAACTTCTCTTCCAGAGTACCGATCTGTAGCCCCCAGACTGCCATAGACTCCCTGACCAAAATCGCCAGAGGTTCCAGCACCAGGGCGAACAGGCCGGGTGACAAGGGGCATCCCTGACGCGTGCCTCTATGCAAACGGAAGGATTCAGAGACCCAATCATTGGTACGTACCCTGGCCCTCGGGGCCCTGTATGGTAGTTGAATCCAGCGCACAAAACTGGGACCGAAACCAAAGCGTCGCAGGACGCCCCAAAGATACTCCCACTCTACTGAGTCAAATGCCTTTTCGGCATCCAGTGAGGCAATCACTCGCGAACCGGCATTATCATGGGTTATGGACAGGTTTAGAAACAGACGCCTGATGTTAATGTCTGTACCCTTACCCGGCATAAAACCAGTCTGGTCAATATGTATCAATGTAGAAATTACCGACGACAGACGGGTGGCCAAAATCTTCGCCAGTATCTTCGCGTCCACATTGAGCAGCGAAATGGGCCTGTACGACGCACAGTCCTGGGGATCCTTACCGGGCTTGGGGATCAAGACAATGATGGCTTCTGCCATAGACTCGGGTAAAACATCTGTTTCTGCGAGTTCAGAGAAAAGAGTTTGAATTCTAGGGGCAAGAAGATCCGCATGCTGAGAATAGAACTCCGTAGGTAAGCCATCTGCTCCCGGGGTCTTACCACTCTGGAGACCCCTAATCGCAGCTTGAACCTCCTCCAGAGAGATATCCCCCCTCCAACCGTGTCCTATGGTCCTCCGACAGGGCAGGAAAGGGGACAGCATCCAGATAGTCTTGGAGTTCAGATGGAGAGAAACAGGCCCTAGAGGAGTATAGCCCCTGAAAAAACTCCAAAAATCTAGCACTGATGTCCTCAGGAGAGGACACCAATCGCCCCTGATTATCTTGGACAGCAGCAATATGCGTGGAGGCCTTCTGGGCTCTAGCCAGCCAGGCCAACAACCGTCCATTTTTATTGCCGTGTTCGAATATTCTCTGCTTAGAGTACAGCATAGATTTTTTTGTCAACCCAACATTGCGTAGGGAGAGATCCCGCAGGGCCCCCCGCCAGCGGAGGTGAGCCGCTTCACTGGGGGAGCGCACGTAATCCCTCTCACATTGTGCAGCCACCCCCTCCAAATTCACCAGTGACCGAGAAGCCTCTCTCTGCAGGGAGGAAATTTGGGATATATATTCCCCCTTATCCAAGCTTTGAAAGCATCCCATAATGTGGCCGGAGCAGCAGACTCCCCGTTCAGCATCCAATAATTACAAATACTTTCCACCACGGAGTCCTGCACCCTCTCATCCAATGCCCAGAACCCAGACAGACGCCAAAGTTTCGGGTTGGGGGGCCTAGCCAGGGAAATAGTGAGCTGAACAGGGGCATGATCCGAAATTCCACGGGGTAAATGCTTGGCCTCTCTAGTCCAGCACAATGCCCCTGGTGAGGCATATGCTAAATCTATGTGGGACAGGGCCCTGTAGGAGGCGGAGTGGCATGTGTACTCCCTATCCTGAGGGTGAAATTCTCGCCACACATCTGTGAGAGCAAACGTGGCTGCCCAGCTTTGGAGTTCTGAGGAAGGGCGTCCCACCGCATGCAGTCTGTCTAGGTCCTGTGATGGCACCATATTAAAGTCCCCAAGGAGAAACACTTCCTGTGTGTGAAACCCCATCACTATCTGCATAATATCATATAACAATTGGGCACTGGCTGGAGGTGGCAGATAGAGGCCCACCAAGACCATTTTTTTGTTTATACAGCAAAACATGTATTATTACATAGCGGCCCCCAGGGTCCGTCCGGACATCCAATACCTGGAGTGGGAGAGATCTGCGGATCAGAATGCTAACACCCCTGGCATAAGTAGAATACGTGGAATGATAGTGGGCACCTACCCAGGCCCTCCGGAGCCCGAGAATTCTGGTGCCCACCAGATGTGTCTCCTGGAGAATGCACACCTGAGGGTTGTATTTTTGCAGATATTTAAAAACTAGCGAGCGCTTGACGGCCGAATTGAGGCCCCGAACGTTCCAGGAAACAATATTAATATTCGCCATAGCCTACTGGGTATAAAGAAAGGGCCAATTCCGCAGATCCCCCCCCCCCCAATCCAGGGAGCATACAATCCCAATGAAACACACACTGTGAGTAACAAGTGCAGCACCATGTATAAGTACAGTAGGAACAGCAGCCTTAGAATTAAGCAACTCCTGAAAAACAAAACTATTAAAACACTCCCCAATTGTCTGCAATGGCAGAAACTTTCCCCCCCCATCCCACACCCCCAGCAAAGACCGGTGATGCATCAATTCCCCTAACCCCAACAATAACATTAGTTCAGAGAGGGCGTGCACCGAACGCGAGCGATATCCTCCACAAGATCCATAGAGATGCTGGTAAAAACTAGCATAATCAGTCTCCTAGGTGAACCCAGGGGTACAAAACTTGGTTACTTAGAAAACATGGAAACATTTGAACAGTCGCTTGTGCCTCATTAGAGTGCAGCCCACAGAAGGGCAGCAAATTATGTATCCACCCGCCAGCCCCCAGCACAGACCAGCAAGTCCAGAGCCAGAACCAGGGACGGGAGGACCAGTAGTGCGCGGCGGCGCGCAGAGCTGCAGGGAGTCAAGTGCAGGGATGGTGGGAGGGGGGCGGCAACACATCCATGTAGCAGGTAGCCATAGGTCAGTCCAGCGTCTTCAGCAACGGCTGCACTCCCCCAACCCGCAAGCGGCGCCAAACGAGCGCGCCAAGGAGAAGTGTAGAGGACCCTCCAATTAATAGGAGCATAGCAACCAGTCACAGTTTCCCAGGGAGGTCCCCTACATCTCAGGTCCAAAGGCCCCCTAGATGGGCGATAAAGTGGGGGTCCCACCTGCGCAGCTCCGCGCCCCCCACCATCCTAAAATACTGTGTGCAGGAGTGAATTTAGTTCCAGAGCCGCGATCTACAAGGCACATAGATCACATTGGCAGTATATCCATGCACAGGCAGTTTAACATATTGTAGGCACAAGCGAAACATAAAGGCAAGGCAGAAAGGAGGGGCAGCTGGCTATCCACGAAGAGGAGGCAGCGACTCCAACCAGGCCGCAGCATCCCGGGGGGTAGTGAAAAACTTAACAGTCTCCCCATCCTGTACCCTCAGCTTGGCAGGAAAGAGGACACTGTATTTGATGTTCCTTGCCCGCAGCCCCCCCTTCACCTGGTCAAATGACCTACGGAGCTTTTGAGTCTCAGCCGAGTAATCAGGGAAAAACAATAAGTTGCCATTCTGAAATCTCAACTCACCCGCCCTGTGCGCCGCCCGAAGGATCTCGTCCCGATCCCTAAAGTTGAGCACCCGAAGAATAAAGGTGCGAGGGCGAGCTCCAGGGGGTCCCGGGGTCGGAGGGATTCGATGAGCGTGCTCCACAGTAAAGTATGGAGAGAACTGCGCGTCCGGCAGCAGGTCTTTCAGCAGGCCTTCCACGAACACCGTCGAATTCTTCCCCTCCACGCCTTCCGGCAGGCCGAGAATCCGGAGATTGTTTCTTCTATTCCGATTCTCGGCGTCGTCCACCTTGTACTCAAGGGCCCGCACCTTCGTCTGTAGAGTGCGGAGAGACACCGAGTGCTCCAGGACAGTGTCCTCCGTCTGGCCAGCCCGCTGCTCCACCTCCGTCACCCTCGAGCGGAGCTTGTCTAGGTCCTGCCGAACGAGGCCAACATCCATTTGCACGGCCTCGATCTTGCTGGTCAAGGTGGCCTGACATGTCGCAATTGCCGCCATCACCTCCTGAAATCCGAGCCGGGTCTCAAGCTTCGGGTCCTCCAGCTCCGTTTGCGACGCCATGCTGCGAGCTCTCAAAGAGGGAGTCACCACGCGCGCCACTGCCTGCGGAGCTATAGCCTCCGCTTGTTGTGGAAAATGAAGTCTCTTTCCCCTCTGCCGAGTCCTGTGGGACATCCGGAATGGATCCGAGCATTTAAGTCCCGGTAAAACAGGCAAGAGCAAGGATAATAGGAGAGTAGCCAGCAGAGCTCTAGATCAGGCTTCCTCTCAGATCGCCATCTTGGACACGCCCCCATATTAAAATATGTTTAATAAAATAGAGGAAACATCTGCATGTTGAGTAGGTTAGATAAGGTAACTGTAACCTCCCCTCATATTTAGCTTTTTGAAGAAACTGTAAATAGTGTTTTTATTGTCTTGTTTTAGTGCTCAGATTGATGCTTGGATTGCACAAAAAAATAACCGAATTTTGGAAGCAGTGCCTAAAAAAGCAGAAGGAAAATGACTTGTCAATAAAATTGCCAGTGGACTTCCTGCAGTTAGGCCCCTTTCACACTGCTCTGTAGCAAAATCAATTATGATGTGTTTCAGATGCATTTTTGGGCCGCCTGCAAAAAAATAGACTTGACTCAAAAAAGCACCAAAAACGCAAATCACGGGTGTGTTTTTACTGCGATTTCCATTCATTTCAGTGGAAAGCTGCGTTTTTGGTGCAGTTTTCAAAACTCCACCAAGATGCAGCATGCAGGACTTTTCAAAACACCCTGCACCCACAGCACAGTGGTGGGAAAGTCTCATAGGATTTAAAGGGAAAAAAAATTCCTGTGTTTTTCTTGCAAGGTATAAACACAGGACAAAAATATCTGTGTAAGGACCCTAATGGGGCCTCTTCCGCATTACTGACTTACCATTGTTCTGCACCAGTCTTATGTATGCCCACACTGATTTAACATCTGGTGAGTGCATCCCCATTAGGGGACCTTCAATCCCCCCACATGGTGAAACACACTTGGTGAAAGGAGCACTGGAACTAGGATTTGAATCAATTACTACCAGACTCACCGTTCACTATCTACACTACCTGTATGATTGAAAAATATATAGAAGACGCACATTTGAACATTTGTTCGTAGCGCTGCTGCAGTTTTAGTCTGAACTTTTTACATAAGTTTTTTAAATACTGTTTTATATTCCATTCACGTTTGATTTTAAGCGGCTGCTATTATTCTGATATTGCAATCTTGAGTATTGTATTTTATTCTGTTGCTTTTATCTTTGTGGTTTTTTCAGTAGCGCAGAGTGATACTAAGAAGGGGGGCCAGTTCATTTAGTATCTTTCATTTTTATATATATATACACACAAATTTTATTATAAACCACAACAGGTGTACAAAAGAAAATAAATATCATCCATATACATAAAAAGGGGAGAGCTAATCCCCAAAAATACAAGACGGTGATACCCATACTGTATATATTGCATAAGAGCAAATGATGACCATTATTTGCTCTTAGAAATTAGAAACAAGAAATTAAAGCGGGGGTTCCGCGGCCATTCAAAATTTTTTTTTTTTTTTTGCCATTCTATTATATTCCGCAGTACAAAACCATACTCACAGTTTTGGTGATTTAAAACCGCCGCTATCCGTTTTCATATGCAAAAAAAACTTTTTTAATTTGATGTAGGCCGTTTCCATTTTGCTTGTGGGCATTTGAAGCCCACAAGCACTTATTTCCTGTATGCGGTGAATGCTTATCACCCAGCATTCACCGCTCGATCCAGCGCATAAGCAGTGTTTACGGCGAGCTGCGCCGTAAACTTTCAGGTTGCCATCGCAACGGTTTGCGTAGTCTAAAGTTTCCGCCCCATTGCGATGGCAACCAAAAAGACGTCACTTCATGTTTCTGAATGACGCAAGATTTCGCTGGGAGTTGTTCCGCACTGACTCCTGGGAAGAATGATACCTAGCTCCCAGGAGACAGTGTGGTGCCGGGGAAAGCACAATATACATTTTTCTATTGTTTATATCTTTACGGTATTTAATCCACAAGCGCAGAGTGATACTAGGAAGGAGGGCCAGGCTATTTTAGTATCTTTTTTTATAAAGCACAATACACGCCTACTCCCGTGGGAGGAAGAAACAGGAAGTTACCCTTTACAGCTGAATTATAAGGTATTAGTAACGATCCAAACATTTTTTTTATTGGCTTTACAAGATCTTTAAGATATTTGTGCAGTCAGGTATATATGAAAAATTGCATTTAAGGTATTTGTGCAGTCAGGTATATATGAAAAATTGCATTTGTTTTCCTTATTTATCATTTGTGGCCAGCAGGTGATGGACTTGAGTCTGCGATTCACTAGTGTGGTAATCCTTGTGCTCTCAGCAAGCTTCATGTTGGGTTTACACCAATATAGGATACAGTAGAGCCTACACTATTGGCCACATTCTAATATAAACTGTGCTATGTAGAGGACCAGAGGAGACCAATATAAAGACAGAATGAAGCCCTATTTAACCCTGTGGTTGTTTCACCAAAGGAGCAAAGCATTTTCACTTTGCGGTGTGAATTTACACGTAGCTTAGTTAAAGCGTAGCTCCACCTTTAATTTTTTTTATTAAAAGCCAGCATCTACAAATACTGCAGCTGCTGACTTTTAATAAATGGACACTTCTCAATCGCTCGTCTCTCGGCTGCCCCCGCCGCCATCGGTGAGGGAATCAGGAAGTGAAGCGTTGCGGCTTCACTGCCCGGTTTCCTACTGCGCATGCGCGAGTCGCGCCGCGAAACTTCACTGGTCCCCATTGTGTTCTGGGAACTGTGTGTTTCCCAGAACACAGTCGGGGGGGGGGGGGGGGTTCCGGATTCTGCGGATATCCATGTCCGGAAGTGGGTGCAAATGCCTGTATTATACAGGTATCTGCACCCCCTCCCCCCTGAAAGGTGCCAATTGTGGCACCGGAGAGTGGGAGGAATCCGATGAGCGGAAGTTCCACTTTAGGGGGGAGCTCCGCTTTAATAAAACGTTACGGACTTCTATCATCCAAATATGTGCAAGCAAAAATCCTTTTTTTTTTCCTTCCTTGCATATGATTGGGTATTTTTGCAAAGTGAACTTTAACCATATTCACAGAGGTAAGTGAAATTCCTTTTGAAAAATGAAAGTTTGCTTTTACAATGTGAGCATGCTGCACGCTATAAAAAGTGTTTAGGGATTTTTTAAATCCTTTTTGAAAGTAAGAGTACCTTCCATTCTTACAAGACAAACTCTGTGAATATTCTATATTGGATTACTGTATTTGGACATTACCAAATGTATTCCATCATAGACCTTTTACCTGACACTAGTGGGGAAAAGTGGAGCTAAACCACTGTAAAGTGGCTGCATTGCAAAATTCGGGCATGCAGCAGGTTTCCTGTGCTGACAATTTCCCTGAACACCCTAATGATGACATTTCTGAGATTATCCATGGTGTATAAATCTCAAGTACTGCACATACGCAATTTCCTTGTGTATTTCTATATACTTTCACATATATTCCCCTTGATTATTGGAAAAGAAAATCCTGGAAGAATGTTAATTAACTTTGCATTAGGCAATCATGGTGTTGTGCTTCAACATTAAATTATCCACAGATGTGTATTCCTGAAAAACAAAATCTGTGGTCAGCCTGTTGCAGATAGGCTGGAGCATTTATGGCCTTTCATCGTTAAAAGTGCAATTTAGGTCTCCTATTAGAGGAGCAAAAGATTAAGTCAGATTTTGGTGGAAAGCGACTGCATGTACAAAATGAAAATCCCGGAATCTTTGAAATAATGAAAGTTGTTTAAACTCCATGAAACTTACTGATTTATGAGACTAATGTGCATCCGTCGGAATGAATAAGAATTTAGCGTTGAGGTGCATAAAGTGACATAAAACACACATCACACTGTGATAAGAGGTCCCCTAAAAGACACTTGAGTCTAGATTTCACCATGTGCCTTGAATAAACAAGACAGTCTTGACATTTTTATTGGCAAGACTAAGAAGATTCTAGGGTTACAATAGCTGCCGGTGTGCCTGAAAAATTACATCAGGTCCCTAACTATTGTAAAATGTTTAATGGTTGTCACCAGAGTTATGTTTCCTGGGTATGCAGTCTAATAAACGCCAACTCCAGTAAGCTCAATTCACAAAGATCCTAGGAGTTATCAGGCTGGACTGCAGGTAAGTGTTAAATGCACCAAATATTGCATATATGCATTAATTAAAAGAAAATAGTTTTTACTTGTTAGCAGTACTGCTTACCATGGTATACCAGCGACTGACAGGCGTCCAGAAGGTGCTACTTCCACCTCCCGAACACCTGTTTTTTTACTTTGATTTTTAAATTGCCAAACAGCATGTTTAAATTGCAGGACCACGATGCAACTGCAGCGGAGCATTTGGCTCACGTTTGTATTGTTCCCCCATTGAACTCAATGAGCGTGTAAAAAATGCTGCAGCCCTGTCCGGCTGTATTGTTACAAGTTGGGTGTGCAAAACTGTAGCTTGGCCACCTATTTTTACTGTGAAGTGGAATTTACTAAAGCGCTAATGAATATTAAACTTGTGTGTAACAAACAAAAGATAACTAAATAGTGGCAGCTGCAATCCTTCAAAAAGGTTTCTGTGTCCTCCAATGTGAAATATAAAACAATATAATGATGCGCTTACACCAACCTTAGGACAGTGAACTTGCACCTCATGCATGAATAACACCAATGCAAAAAGTGCTCTGTGACAATATGCAAAAAATAAATGTAAAATTAAAATACTCGATGCTAATTACACAGTGTTCATATATAGAGTGCTAGTGCATACAAACAAAAATTGAGCTGTGTGCAATGTGGACTAAACGACAGTCCCAATCAAAACTTTCCTTAACCACTTGACAACTGGGCACTTAAACCCCCTTCCTAACCAGACGAATTTTCAGCTTTCGGTGCTCTCACATTTTGAATGACAATTACTCAGTCATACAACACTGTACCCATATGAAATTTTTGTCCTTTTTTTCACACAAATAGAGCTTTCTTTTGGTGGTATTTAATCACTGTTGGGTTTTTTATTTTTTGCGCTATAAGAGAAAAAAGACT
Source organism: Rana muscosa (assembly GCA_029206835.1). NCBI lineage: Eukaryota > Metazoa > Chordata > Amphibia > Anura > Ranidae > Rana > Rana muscosa. The sequence goes on from CM055127.1 coordinate 384,594,368, forward strand.
GAAAATTTTGTAAAAAAATGAATTTTTCTTTGTTTCCGTTATAAAATTTTGCAAATTAGTATTTTTTCTTCATACATTTTGGCCAAAATTTATACTGCTACATATCTTTGGTAAAAATAAGTACAAATTGGTGGATATTTTTTGGTCTTTGTGAAAGTTATAGAGTCCACAATCTATGGTGCCAATATCTGAAAATTGATCACACCTGAAGTACTGACGGCCTATCTCATTTCTTGAGACCCTAACATGCCAGAAAAGTACAAATACCCCCCAAATGACCCCTTTTTGGAAAGAAGACATTCCAAGGTATTTAGAAAGAGTCATTGTGAGTTTTTTGAAGTTGTCATTTTTTCCCACAATTCTTTGCAAAAATCAAGATTTTTTTTTCTTTTTTTTTTTTTCCACAAAATTGTCATATTAGCAGGTTATTTCTCACACACAGCATATGCATACCACAAATTACACCCCAAAACACATTCTGCTATTCCTCCCGAGTATGGCGATACCACATGTGTGAGACTTTTACACAGCGTGGCCACACACAGAGGCCCAACATGCAGGGAGCACCTTCAGGCGTTCTGGAGCACCCAGGCCAATTCTGACATTCCTCTCCTACATGTAAAAATCATCATTTATTTGCTATAAAATTACATAGAACCCCAAAACATTATATATGTTTTTTTTAGCAAAGACCTTAAAGAATATAATGGTGGTCATTGCAACTTTTTATCTTGCACGGTATTTGCGCAGAAATTTTTCTAACGCGTTTTTTACGGAAAAAAACTGTTTTGTGCCTAAAAGAAAAAAAAAACAGTAAAGTTAGCCCAGTGTTTTTGCATAATGTGAAAGATGAAGTTACGCCGAGTAAATAGATACCTAACATGTCACCCTTCAAAATTGCACACGCTCGTGGAATGGCGCCAAACTTCGCTACTTAAAAATCCCCATAGGCAATGCTTTAAATATTTTTACTGGTTATATGTTTTGAGTTACAGAGGAGGTCTAGGGCCAAAATTATTGCTCTCGCTCTAATGTTCGCAACGATACCTCACATGTGTGGCTTGAACACCGTTTTCATATGTGGGCGGGGCTTACGTATGCGTTCACTTCTGCATGCGAGCTCGCGGGGGCAGGGGCGCTTTAAAAAAAATATATATATTTTATTGTTCATTTTACTTTATTTATTTTAGTTTGACATGTTTTTCCGCCCCAAATTTTTTTTTTTTAGCACTTTTATTCCTATTACAAGGAATGTAAACATCCCTTGTAATAGGAATATGGCATGACAGGTCCTCTTTACAGTGAGATATGGGGGGGGGGGGGGGGGGGGTGTCAATAAGACCCCACATCTCACCTCTAGGCTGGGAAGCCTAAAAAAAAAACAAAAAAAAAAACAATCTTGGCTTTGATCGTAGCGGTGAGTCGGTAGAAGCACCGGAGGGCAGCGGGAGGGGGGGGGGCATCCCCTCTCACCTTCCGTAAGAGCGATCAAGCGGTGGAACAGCCGCTATGATTGTTCTTATGGTGTAGGGAATCGCCAGCTGAAAAAGCGAATATCTGAATGATGCCTGTAGCTGCTCCCATCATTCAGATATCCCCGTACAAAGTCAAGGACGTCATATGACGGCCGGCGGGCGGGCGGGAAGTGGTTATTGCAGAGTATTACCGGGTATTGAGGAGTATTGCCGGGTATTGAGGAGTATTGACGAGTATTGCCGGGTATTGACGAGTATTGCGGGGTATTGAGGAGTATTGCGGGGTATTGAGGAGTATTGCGGGGTATTGAGGAGTATTGCAGGGTATTGTGGAGTATTGCAGGGTATTGTGGAGTATTGCAGGGTATTGTGGAGTATTGCCGGGTATTGTGGAGTATTGCCGGGTATTGTGGAGTATTGCCGGGTATTGTGGAGTATTGCAGGGTATTGTGGAGTATTGCCGGGTATTGTGGAGTATTGCCGGGTATTGTGGAGTATTGCCGGGTATTGTGGAGTATTGCCGGGTATTGTGGAGTATTGCCGGGTATTGTGGAGTATTGCCGGGTATTGTGGAGTATTGCCGGGTATTGTGGAGTATTGCCGGGTATTGTGGAGTATTGCCGGGTATTGTGGAGTATTGCCGGGTATTGTGGAGTATTGCCGGGTATTGCCGGGTATTGTGGAGTATTGCCGGGTATTGTGGAGTATTGCCGGGTATTGTGGAGTATTGCCGGGTATTGTGGAGTATTGCCGGGTATTGTGGAGTATTGCTGGGTATTGTGGAGTATTGCCGGGTATTGTGGAGTATTGCCGGGTATTGCCGGGTATTGTGGAGTATTGCCGGGTATTGTGGAGTATTGCCGGGTATTGTGGAGTATTGCCGGGTATTGTGGAGTATTGTGGGGTATTGCTGGGTATTGTGGAGTATTGCTGGGTATTGTGGAGTATTGCCGGGTATTGTGGAGTATTGCCGGGTATTGTGGAGTATTGCCGGGTATTGTGGAGTATTGCCGGGTATTGTGGAGTATTGCCGGGTATTGTGGAGTATTGCCGGGTATTGTGGAGTATTGCTGGGTATTGTGGAGTATTGCGGAGTATGGCAGGGTATGGGCAGGGTATTGCACAGTATGGGCAGGGTATTGCACAGGGTATTGCAGAGTATGGGCAGGGTATTGCACAGGGTGTATTGCAGAGTATTGCACAGGGTATTGCAGAGTATTGGCAGGGTGTATTGCAGAGTATTGCACAGGGTATTGCAGAGTATTGGCAGGGTGTATTGCAGAGTATTGCACAGGGTATTGCAGAGTATTGGCAGGGTGTATTGCAGAGTATTGCACAGGGTATTGCAGAGTATTGGCAGGGTGTATTGCAGAGTATTGCACAGGGTGTATTGCAGAGTATTGCACAGGGTGTATTGCAGAGTATTGCACAGGGTGTATTGCAGAGTATTGCACAGGGATGGCTGAGCAGGGATGGATGGATTGCTGGATCTGTGACTGCAATTGTCACAGATCCAGCCCACAGCTGACATGGGGGAGGGAGCGGACATGATCCGCTCCCTCCCCTCTCCTCTCACACTGTACCGATCGGTACAGAGAGGGGAGGGAGGAACCGGCGTCATCAAATGACGCCGGTCTGTTTACAAGTGATCGCTCCGTCATTTGACGGAGCGATCACGTGGTAAACGGCCGCGATTAGCGGCCATCTACCGTGATCCGTGATGCGCCGGGTCTTCCGGACCCGGCGGTCACGGACATATCCTGGAGCGCGCCCCTGGGGGCGCGCGGGAGCAAGATTCTGTGAGGACGTCCCTGGGACGTCCACTCAGGATAACTCGACCGCGCTGTGGACGTCTTTTGTACATGGCGCGGTCGGGAAGTGGTTAAAATACTTTCTCCACTTTGATACTTGTCTCCAAGTGGGCAGTTGAACAATTCACAGGTTCTTAGGTACACAGTCCACCTGCATGCATCAACCAAAAGAAACCTTTCTCATTGCAGTGAATTTGTTAAAAAGGAATTCCCCCTTACTTTCCTTAGTGATCAGCGGAATCCAGCAATATCAAATGTGGACATATGCAGGGAATAAACGGAAACAAATCATAGCGCAATACCGCCCCACCACAGTACAATGATCAACTGTGTGTGTGGTTAAACTCACATATTCAGGAATACAGACAGTGCTTAGTTTTAGCTCAGTAAGACGATATCCTCATCAAGCGATACCCATGAATAAGTCATGTGTCGATGATGTAACGCGTAGGGGGAGTAGCCTATTGATGTTACCAGCAGCTTTTTGAAATTGCTGGATTCCGCTGATCACCAAGGAAAGTAAGGGGGAATTCCTTTTGAACAAATTCACTGCAATTAGGTTTCTTTTGGTTGATTCATGCAGGTGGACTGTGTACCTAATAACCTGTGAATTGTTCAAACGCCCACCTGGAGACAAGTATCAAAGTGGAGAAAGTATTTTAAGGAAAGTTTTGATTGGGACTGTCGTTTAGGCCGGGTTCACACTGCGGCGACAAACGCTCCGACATTGGGAGCTCATGACGTGTGAAAATCAATGTTTCCCTATGGGAGCCATCTTAACTGGTCCGACACATGTCGGTCCGACTTTGAGAATGCTCCCTGTACTTCTTTGGTCCGACTTTGATCCGACTTCAGCCCATTGACTATCATTGAAGTCGGATCAAAGTCGGGCGTGTGACGTCATGGGAGCATGTGACTGTGACATCATGAGAAGCCTATATCAACGGCGCGCACCGCAACACCCAGCATTAGAGCGGGAGGAAGCGACGTGTCAACATCGAGAAGGAGAAGAGGGAAGAAGACGGCGACAACGGGAAGACCGGCCCCTCCACTAGCAAAAGAGCTGGAAGAAGATAGTGGAGGGGCTGGCAGAAGGACAACGGAGAGCCGGACGAGACGACGGGAAGACTGGGCCTCCACTAGCAAAAGAGCTGGAAGAAGATAGCGGAGGCCCAGCGGAAGAAAGAACCGGAGAGCGGGAGAAGAAGGTGACAGAGAAGACCGGGCCCCGCTAGCTAAAAACCTGTGTTGTGTTTTTTTTTCTTGACATTTTTTCCCACCAGGTGAATGGGTAGGGGTACGATGTACCCCATACTCATTCACATAGGGTGGGGGGCCGGGATATGGGGGCTCCCGGGTTCCGATAAGCCCCCCGCCCGCAGACCCCGACAACCAACGGCCAGGGTTGTCGGGAAGAGGCCCTGTCCTCCTCAACATGGGGACAGGGTGCTTTGGGGTGGGGGGGCCACAGGTCGCCCCCCTGCCCCAGAGCACCAAACCCCCCATGTTGAGGGCATGTGGCCTGGTAGGGTTCAGGAGGGAGGGGGGGCCGCTCTCTCGTCCCCCCCTCTTCCCCTGCGGCCTGCCAGGTTGCGTGCTCAGATAAGGGTCTGGCTTGGATTCTGGGGGGACCCCCATGCCGTTTTTTCGGCATAGGTGTTCCGCTTAAAATCCAGACCAGACCTAAGAGCCTGGTATACTCCTGAAGGGGGGAACCCATGCCGGTTTTTTTATTTAAAATTTGGCGTGGAGTTCCCCCTCGAGATTCATACCAAACACAGTGCCTGCTATTGGCGGGGATCCAAGTCGGATCCCCGTTCATTGAAAGTCGGACATATGTAGGCTTCATGTTGCAGGGCAAAGTCGGATCCAAAGTAGGACGGCTGTCGTGTCGCACTAGTGTGAACCCGGCATAAGTCCACATTGCAACACATGTATGCTGCTCAATTTTTGTTTGTATGCACTAGCACTCTATATATGAACACTGTGTAATTGGCATTGAGTATTTTAATTTTACATGTATTTTTTGCATATTGTCACGGAGCACTTTTTGCATTGGTGTTATTCATGCATGAGCTGCAAGTTCACTGTCCTAACACAGAAGGTTGGTGTAAGCGCATCATTATATTGTTTTACACTTATTTTTACTGCCGCCCGTCCGCAAAGAGCGCTTACAGCAACACACAGCCTTAAGCCTCATACACACGCTACGAAAATCAGAAGGGAAAAGTCGTAAGACGCGCTGTCTGTGGATTTTCAGATCTTTAGTACGGTACATTTGACAGACGATTTGACTTTTACATCAGACAAAAGCTGGATGTGCAGGCTATAGAATTTTTGTCTGATGTGAACTCAAAGGGCCCTTTCACACGTACGGATCCCGTGAGGATCCGTTCGTTTAACATCCGCTTGCTCAGCAGGGGTCGCTCTGTTGATGACTAGCCCATCTCTGCACACTGTGCAGAGATGGACCAGTCGGATCTCTGCTCTCCTCTATGGGGAGATCGGATGAACACGGACAGTCTGTCCGTGCTCATCCGTTCCGATCCGCAGACGGATGGAAAAATAGGATTTTCTTCCATCTGCAGAAACGGAGCATAGTGGAGACTAATGAGATCAGATGTCAGCGGATATTCATCCACTGACATCCGCTATCCCATAGGGATACATGTATGTATGTATGTCCGTTTTTCATCCGAAAACGGATGGATGGAAAACGGACATACGGTCCGCATGTGTGAAAGGGCCCAAAGTCTGATTTTCGGATGGTCAGTACAGAAATCCGTCGCACAAAAGTCGAAAGTACAAACACGCATGCTCGAGAATCAAGGAACGGCTGGGAAGAGTTCGGTCTTGTAAACTACTGTTCGTAACCTAGAGTTAACAATCGTGATGCAGCAATTGATGAAATGTAAAAATTCTCATCTTCTTTAATGGGATAATAATGAAGCTGCATGTAGTTATGCCAAATGTATTTTAAAAGGCATTTGTTTTGTACGATCTGGAAATCGCGAATCGGCGCTCAACAAGCTTCTACTAACACGAAATTAGCAGGAAGGGCCCAAAGGGTGGTGCTTGAGAAAAAAAACGTCCTCTTTATACTCTCGTAGTACTCCACTACGTTCGTGTTTGTCAAACGACAATTTGCAGATAGTATTTTAACCACTTGCCGACCGGGCCATAGCCGAAAGATGGCTACAGTGCGGTCGAATTATTCTGGGACGAAGTCCCAGGGATGTCCTCCCAGAATCTTGCTCCCGCGCACCCCCTGGGGCACGCCCCCAGAAATATCCGTGACCGCCTGGTCCGGAAGACCCGGCGCATCACAGTAGATGGCTGCTAATCGCAGCCGTTTACCACGTGATCGCTCCGTCAAATGACGGAGCAATCACTTGTAAACAAACCGGCGTCATGTGATGCGGATGGCAGCAGCACTGTGGGGTGGATCTGTAGTGCCCACAGCGCTGCTCTGTGACAATTGAAGTCACAGATCCATCCATTCCTGCTCATGCTCTGCAATACCCTGCAATACTCTGCAATACCCTGCACTACTCGGCCATGCTTAACTTTGTGTTAAAAAAACAAAAAACGGTTTAACCACTTCCTGCCCGCCGGGCCGTCATATGACATCCTTGAATTTGTGCGGGAATATCTGAATGATGCCTGCAGCTACAGGCATCATTCAGATATCAGCTTTTTCAGCCGGCGATTCCCTACACCATAAGAACGATCATAGTGGCTGTTCCGCCGCTTGATCGTTCTTACGGAAGGCGAGAGGGGACGTTCTGCCGCCGCCCTCCGGTGCTTCTTCCGACTCACTGCTACGATCAAAGCCAGGATCGTTTTTTTATTTTTATTTCAGGCTTCCCAGCCTAGAGGTGAGATGTGGGTTCTTATTGACCCCATATCTCACTGTAAAGAGGACCTGTCATGCCATATTCCTATTACAAGGGATATTTACATTCCTTGTAATAGGAATAAAAGTGATCAAAAAAATGTATATTTGGGGAAAAACGTGTCAAACTAAAATAAAGTAAAATGAACAATACATTTTTTTTTAAAGCGCCCCTGCCCCGTGTGGTTGCATGCAGAAGTGAAAGCATACGTAAGTCCCGCCCACATATGAAAACGGTGTTCAAACCACACGTGAGGTATCTCTGCGAACGTTGGAGCGAGAGCAATAATTTTGGCCCTAGACCTCCTGTAACTCAAAACATGTAACCGGTAAAAAAAATTTAAAGCGCCGCCTATGGGGATTTTTAAGTCGCAAAGTTTGGCGCCATTCAACGAGCGTGTGCAATTTTGAAGGGTGACATGTTAGGTATCTATTTACTCTGCGTAATTTTATCTTTCACATTATGCAAAAACATTGAGCTAACTTTACCGTTTTTGTTTTTTTTAAAGCACAGAATTGTTTTTTCCCCCAAAAAACACGTTTGAAAAATTGCTGCGCAAATACCGTGCGATATAAAAAGTTGCAACAACCGACATTGTATTCTCTAGGGTCTTTGCTAAAAAAACATATATAACGTTTTGGGGTTCTATGTAATTTTCAATCAAATAAATGATGATTTTTACATGTAGGAGAGAAATGTCAGAATTGGCCTGGGTGCTCCAGAACACCTGAAGGTGCTCCCTGCATGTTGGGCCTCTGTATGTGGCCACGCTGTGTAAAAGTCTCACATGTGGTATCGCCATACTCGGGAGGAATAGCAGAATGTATTTTGGGGTGTAATTTGTGGTATGCATATGCTGCTGTGTGTGAGAAATAAACTGCTAATATGACAATTTAGTAAAAAAAATTAAAAAATCTTGATTTTGCAAAGAATTGTGGGAAAAAATTACAACTTCAAAAAACTCACCATGTCTCTTTCTAAATACCTTGGAATGTCTTCTTTCCAAAAAGGGGTAATTTGGGGGGTATTTGTATTTTTCTGGCATGTTGGAGTCTCAAGAAATGAGATAGGCCGTCAGTACTTCAGGGGTGATCAATTTTCAGATATTGGCACCATAGCTTGTGGACTCTATAACTTTCACAAAGACCAAATAATATACACCATATACTTATTTTTTACCAAAGATATGTAGCAGCATAAATTTTGGCCAAAATTTATGAAGAAAAATTACTAATTTGCAAAATTTTATAACAGAAACTAAGAAAAATTAATTTTTATACAAAATGTTCAGACTTTTTTTATAGCGCAAAAAATAAAAAACCCAACAGTGATTAAATACCTCCAAAAGAAAGCTCTATTTGTGTGGAAAAAGGACAACCATTTCATATGGGTACAATGTTGTATGACTGAGTAATTGTCATTCAAACTGTGAGAGCACTGAAAGCTGAAAATTGGTCTGGTTAGGAAGGGGGTTTAAGTGCCCAGTGGTCAAGTGGTTAAACAACATCCTGCACACTAGGGCCGAAACAATTAATCGATTAATCGACAACTAATCGATTATGAAATTAATCGATTACTATTTTCATAATCGATTAATCGGGCAGTAACATAACGGGGTTAAAAAAAACTAAAATAGCCCTTTACAGTACAAAAAGAGCAAATCGCTACTGTAAATATTACTTTCACTGTCCCACAGTAAAAAATTAACCCCTTACAGTGATTATTTGCTCTTTTTGTACTAATTTTTGTTTTTTTAACACCATTATGTTACTAAACATCTCAGGCCTGGGTCACACCTCTGTGCTTTTTGGTGCTTTTGGCAGAAACACACTACAATTAATTTACATGGTTTCCTATGGGACACGTTCACATCCATGATTTTTTCAGCTGCTGCGTATTTGGAAAGGGCAAGTACTTTTTTTTAACGCAAAACGGTGCTATTTTGTTTTTTTGGTTCAATATACTTCAATGGAGAAGCTGCAGAAAAGCATGTAATAATGTGTTTTTGCAGCAATTTGTGTTTTTTAGTCTGCCCAACAACAAATTGGCCCAAAAAAAAATGTAAAAATGCATCAAAATTACTTTTTTTTTTTTTTTACGGTTATTAACCGATTAATCGAAACAATAATCGGCCAACTAATCTATTATGAAAATAATCGTTAGTTGCAGCCCTACTGCACATGCCTTTTTGACAAAAATCAGACGCTCGGTCGTCCAACAATCAGACCATGTGTACGAGGCTTAAGGCCAGGTTCACAGCATGAGGTCCGATGTATCCCTGTTCACCGACTCAGGTGCAAATCCGTTCCGAATTTTTGCACTGAATTTGCACCTGAATCGGACCCAAAGACACACCCCTTTTCTTTTTTGAATGCGGACCGTGGCTGCATGCTTGTTCCGGGTTCAGTGACAGAAACCTATTTGTCATAACCAGATTTAGCAAAAGGAATTGAGATCCTCATATATATACTACTTTTAAGTTTTTTATTTGCATATTTTTCTTACTTCCGGAAAATATCCTCATAAAAATCCTAAATTTACAAACTTAAATATTGTATCGGTATGGATTCTGCTTTTTTTTTTCACATGAAATAATTATTTTACTATTGAAAGCCTCAATTTTTAAATCTTTTACCTCAAAAGGCAATATTTTTTCTGTCCTTTTTAAAGGGGTTGTAAACCCTTACAGACCACTTTTACCTACAGGTAAGCCTAGATTAAGGCTTACCTGTAGGTGCAAGAAATATCTCCTAAACCTACACGGTTTAGGAAATATTTGCAAAAGACATGCACCGATGTCTACGACAACGGTGCACTGAGCGTGCCGTTACCAACGGCGATCATGCCGTTAGTGGCGGCGCGGGAGTGACGTCATCGCGGCTCCGGCCAGTCACAGCGCTGGAGCCGCGATACCCAGGAAAGTTACTCAGGGAGAGATGGCGGCGCCGGAGGAGGCGAACGAGGACGGCTGCAGAGGCTTTGATCTTCATAATGAGCTAATATGCTATGCATACTAGCTCATTATGCCTTTGTCTTGCAGGGTGTTTATTTTTTTTTTTTTTTTACAGAGGCTTTACTTCCTCTTTAATGAACATCTTATAGAAACATATATCCATTTAGCAAAGCAGAAGCTTTTGATTTCTCATTCTTGAACCTTTGTCCCATTGGGGTAATTTTTGTTTTGTTCTCAGTCCTGTGTAATAATAGTCACCAGCACAAATAGAGAGGGAACACATATGGCAACAAAAAATTTACAGGGGTTCTAACCCTACCCTAATGTATCCAAACCAAAAGAAGTTGTTTTGGCTATAGATATACTGAACATATATTGAATAATATATGTTTGTGAATTGTTTTATTAATATTTGTCCAAAATAAATCCCCTGTATCAAACCTCTCTCTTTGACGTTTATTGTTAATGCCTGTTCGCTATAGTCAAAATTCAGATTGGCGCTTTCTGTTTGTGTCCTAGTTGCTTTGTTTGACATTTGGAGATCTCCGGTATGCTTGAATAGGTTCATCAATGGTCAAAATTGCACAGCATTTTTTTTAACTGGTGGACTTATTATCCAGTTTGCAAATCAGTAAATGGTTTATGAATGGGAAAGATGAAGATTTGTACTTTAATGACCACTGCAACCAGGCTTTACAAATCCCAGGGCAAAACACAGGATGGGGGTGACTATCATGACTCACAAATTTAGCATCATTGACAGGTAAAGTGAATAAATAACATTGATTATCTTGTTACAGTGGCATCTGAAAATTAGTGGTATTTTTTAGGCAGCAAGTAAACATGTTGTCTCTGAAGTTCATGTGTTGAAAGCAGAAAAAATGGTTATCGCAGTTTGTTTATGAGTTGCATAGCCTCAGACCGCTCAGGGCGCCCCTGAGAACCCATGTCCACAGCCTACAGTGCCTATTAGGCAAGTGAGCATCAGAACTGGATCATGGAGCAATAGAAGAAGGTGGCCGGGTACAATGATTTTTTTATTAAAATGATAAACCTGTTATACTTGCCTGCTCTGTGCATTGGTTTTGCACAGAGCATCCCAATCCTCCTCTTCGGGGGTCCCCTGCCAGCGCTCAATGCTCCACCCCTTCAGGGAGTGTCCTGTGGGTACTTGTGCAGGCTTGCTTCTGACTCACTCTGTCTGCATCCATTGACACAGACAAAGCGACTCAGCCCCAACAATACTCCCCCCCGCTCCCTTGTCTCAGCATTTGATTGACAGCAGCAGGAACCAATGGCTTATGCTGCTATAAGTTTGCCTAGTAAGATGTGAGACAGCGGCAAGAGCCACTGCTCCCCTGCACATCACTGTATCGGGCTCAGATAAGTATAAGGGGGGGGGGCGGATCCTGCATAGAACTCATTAAGGTAAAAAACCTTAAGGCTTTAGAACCATTTTATTTAGAGCAGGGGTGCTTAACCCGTGGCCCACGACCTCAAACCAGGGAAGTACATACACATGCTTTGGGATGGTGGGTTGGCAAGCCCAGATCGTGATTAAGGGATTGTCGACCCCCCCCCATCCCTGAGCCTCAGAGTGCATGGAGCCGGCAGCTGAGGAAACAGACTTCCACGGAGGCAGAGTGATACAAAGTGCATTTTGCCTGGGACCTTTCTAGCATCCTAGAGAGCGATGCCTGCAGAACCTGGAAGAGGAAAAGGCCAAAATATTAAACATCATATACATTATACTTTTGCAATGTGCATAATAGCACTTATAACAAGGGGTTGTTGGGCTACTTTTACACTTATCCACAGCTGCTGCAGCTTTCCTTGAGGTTAGCTGCACTGAGCTATAGATGTCTATTGTATCCTGCAGGTTTGGTACGCTTTCTGAAAGTGCACCACACCTGCAAGATGTAATAGATGTCTATGGCTCAGTGCAGCTAACCAGCAGGAAAGCCGCAGGTGCACTGTTCTGAAAACCTGTAGTGCGGATAAACGGCAGAGCATCAGTGTAAAAGCATAGTGTATAGGGGGGCTCAGGACAGGTAAGGGCTTGTTTACATTCGTTGTTTGGGGGGACAGTAAAACCCCCTAGTGCATTGTGGCCCCTGCTCTTCAAAAGGTTGAACACCCCTGAACTGTCATTATAAGGGTAATGGAAGACAGGAACAATACACTAGTATAGGACTTTAAAAAAAAAGAGACTTCCAGAATGTTAAAAGGTCTGATATAGTGTACCTCAACAGTGCTTGGTGCCTCCTGTGTTAGACGGCCAGGCTTCTAAATTTTATTTTTTTGCTTTTGAAACAAAAGCAGACCTTAAAAATCAAGTCGGTATTAAATCTGCTGCTAACCTTATCTCTTCATCTATTAAGCAATTGGAGACGCCAGTCCTCTGAATGGCTCCATCATTTACATTTTTGGAATGGATGTGAGCAAGCACATAAAATGTTCAGAACAATAACATCTAAACAGGCTTAGGCAATAAAAACCATGTTTCATATCTCTTTTAATCTTTAACAAAATTTACTTGTGCTGAAAAGAGTTATAAATTTTGACTTCCAAGTATAAATAACACAGCAGTGGAGGTTACGGCAGATTTTTATTTACTGGCAGTTTTTTTTCCCCCTCTTTTTTTCATCTTCTTGGAAGATTTGCTGTGCAGCTGATAGTGACTCACTGAAAACGTTTGCAGGCTTAACTGCTATGTTGTATCTATTAAACACTTGCCATCTCTGGTTACATGTTGTGGTGAAAAATACATGCCTTTCTTTCTTCAGATCTACCGTATGTTTTGTATAAAAATGCAGAAACTGCTCAGGTCGTAAACTGCTGTTTTCCAAAGCGGCTGCTAATATTGACTGATCTTTTCAGGGTTTACCCACACGCCACGCAGCAACCTTTAACTTGTGCCAAATCCGAGAGAATCGTTCCGGCCTTTTCACAAGGCATGTATGAAGAGTCTTGAACTGTTTTGAGGAGCAACAAATTATTTGTGCTGTAAGGGTCCTTTCACACGGGGCGGATCCGTGCAGATCCGCCCCGTGAAGCTCCGCTTGCTCAGCGGTGATCGCTCCGTTGATCCCCGCTGAGCCGACGGATGACTGGGCGGTCCCCGCACACTGTGCAGGGACCGCCCTGTCAGAGCGCCGCTCTCCCCTATGGGGAATCGGATGACGACGGACCGTAGAGTCCGTTGTCATCCGATCCGCTCCGCCGACGGAAGGAAAAATAGGGTTTTCCTCCGTCACACTTTGGCGGAGCGGGTCGGATGTCAGCGGACATGTCTCCGCTGACATCCGTGCCTCCATAGGGGTACATGGAGGATCCGTTTCAGGTCCGCCTAAAAAACTGACAGGCGGACCTGAACGGACCTCCGTGTGAAAGAGCCCTTAGGAAAGTGGAAAGAGTTGCCCTAAATACAATTCAGCCTGTATAATTAAAAATAAATTACAAGTTAAAAAACAAAACAAAAAACTTTTGAGTCTAGGGTTCATATGGCTATGCCTCACCTCCCACAACACAGTGCTTTATGTCTGAGCAACTTCCTCCAGACACTGTTACCGTGGGACTGTGGGGGGGGGGGGGTCTAATTCATTGCAAATACCAATTTTCCAGAAATTTAGCTTTCACATAGTATTGATTGGGATCCAGTTGTGCTCCCACTTCCAGGTAAGATTGCAGCATGGCAATCTACAACATTTTCTGGCCCCTCCTCTTCCTCCCCCCCACTGCCTTCTGGGACACAGAGGCGGGACCATTCAGAAAGCGCAGCGTGACTCGCGTATGCGCAGTAAGAAACAGGCTGTGAAGCCATAAGGCTTCACTTCCTGTTTCCCTTACTACAGATGCCGGCTCCTGCACCCAAAGCTAATTGACAAATCAACTAGGGGTGCCAACATCGCGGGATCCCTTGTAGCTGCTGACTATTTTTTTTTTTTTCCAGACTGGAACTCCTCTTTAACCTCATCTACTTTGAACTGAATTACATTCTAGTTTTGTGGGGGAAGGGAAGGGAGAAAAGTAACCAGCCAGCTTAACTTCTTGGTTCCGCTCCAGGAAGTGCAATCTTTTATATTTCTATAGAGTCTATTAGGGGATCATTGACCCTGTAATGTGGCAGCCATTACAATAGAACTAGGGACTGGTGGGATTAAGACTTTTTTAGCAGGACGGCAAACAACACTCACAGCAAAAAAGATAGTGTAGAGGTCTTTTCCTGCAATCTCACATTACAATTCACACAATAAATTCACATATTTGTAACCCCACAGTTTTTCAATACTGTGTCCCCCCTACATGTAGACCATAAAATCCACCAATCCCGTGACACTTGTATATATAAAATCAAGTCCACAATAGTGTAATACACTAATCCATTGCATGGGAAGAAGGTTTACCTTCCAACCTGACACTGACCCAAAGCACACAGCAAAAATGACCACACAATGGTTGAAGGAGAAAAGGCTGACTGTCCTTGCATGGCTTAGTCAGATCCCAGACTTGAACCCCATTGAGAATCTGTGGAATGACCTGAAGACTGCAGTCCACCGTCACCATCAAATGTAACTGAACTTGAGCAGTTCTACAAAGAAGATTGGGCAAATATTGCAAAGTCTAGATGTGCAAAGTTAGCAGAAAATACTGACACAAGGGGGTGATTCTTTTTCCAGCTCAGTGATCCTGTTTTTGATTTATTTTTTACTTTTTCTGACATGTCGATGTTATATCTTTCACTTGGATGTTACAAGTTTAGTTGAGTAAATACAGATGGATAAAACAAAAACTGCGTTTGTCTTAATTTCAGCCTGCAAAGCAACAAAATGTGATTATTTAATTTTTTTTTTTAATTAGGGTGATTCTTTTCTATACCCACTGTATTAGTTAGGGACCAGGCCAATGAGTGCGTTTTCTTATTGAGGGGGGGGGGGGGGGGGGTTGTCACCAATTGCACAGATCTAGTTTTGATTGATGAGGCACTTTGAACATTAGATCACTTTCACGAATTAAAGAAAACAGAAATGTGGATGGAACTGCATTGTGGAGTAATGTATTACACATTTGTGGACTTGATTTAATATGAGTTTTACAGATTGGTGGAATTAATTATCTGTGTATGGGAGGCACAGTCTTAAAGTGGTTGTAAACCCATTTTTCAACTTGCACCTACAGGTAAGCCTAGATTAAGGCTTACCTGTAGGTGCAAGAAATATCTCCTAAACCTACACGGTTTAGGAGATATTTACTAAAAATGACAGGCACCGCTGTCTACGGCGCATGCACGCCATAGACAATGGCACATTCATGGGGTTAATCCCATTCACAAAATCGGCTACTTCCCAGCAATAGCTGGGCGTAGCCGAATGAAAAGGCTCTTGCGCGCATGCGCAGAGTGACGTCTCCGCCGCTTCGGCCATTCACAGCGCCGCTCGGCTGGTGCGGCGATACCCGGAAGTAACATTCCGGCTATCGCCGCAGCGATGGCTGCGGCTCAAGGCAGGGACACGGACGCTTCGGGGGCCCCGGTCTAAGGTAAGTGGTACATAATGAGCTATTATGCTAGTCATACTAGCTCATTATGCCTTTCTCTTGCAGGTGGGGTGCAAAAAAAAAAAACGATAAGTGGGTTTACAACCACTTTAAAGCACTGTGCAGTTGCAACATAATATGTGAATTTAATGTGGTAATTGTATTGTGAGATTACAGGGAAGAGTAGTACATTATTTATTTTGGTTTCACGCTTTTTTTTTTTTTCTTCTGAAACTAAGTGTTGGCTGCTCTAGTAACATAGATCTGGGTATGGTCAGCGCAAAAGGATCTTGATATTTGAGATTTACTAACAAACACCAACAACAGATTTCTTGGGACATGCCTCGCTGGATTTCACTCTCTATTAACATTACCAATGTTTAATCCTGCTGCTACCATTGGTAAATAGATATGACATACATTCACATTTTTTTTTTCCTTTTTTTTTTTCCCCCCACAATTCTTCAGTTCCTTCCTGGTTAATATATAGGGGTATCACAGATTGGTGGAATCATCTGTGTGTGAAGGCACATGATAAATCCCAGAAGTCTTCAGGAGGAATTTTTTTTTTCAGCCAAGCATACCCTGCCCTCCCCTCCTGCCTGAGCTAAAGGCAGATGGCTTCCAGGAAGTAAATGCATCTGTCCTTACTCAAGATGGTCATGACCAGAAATGCCAGGGTGTTTTTTTTTTTCTTTAAAAGAGATGTTTTGGAATTTTTTTCTTTCTCTTTTCGTCCACGGACGGACACAGCCGTCTCAATTCTTGACGTGTGGGTTATGTTCCTGTTCATAGGAGAGGACTAGGCAGAACATGTTACATAATTAAAAACGCATGTTACAATAATCAGAGATGAACAGCCCCGCCCAGGGGGCGGTCCCTCCAGACATAACCCCCCGCCCTGCAGTCAGCAGCTCAGTTTTTTCCTGCCTAGCAGTGAAGGACGTGCCTCCATTTGGGCCCAGAGTCCAGAATAATTTTATTTTTATTTTTGTGATCTTCTATCAACTGCCGGCTGGGCGACAGGCTGGATATATAGATCCTCGTAGTCTTCCCAGTTCCGGCCATTGAGCGTGCCAGTCCCTTGCTTCGCGTTTGGTTCTGACCATGACATACCCCATGGCTCCAGGGGTGGCCGGTGAGCACATGCTCCGGGGTCCGCATATGACTGGGCTGCTTGCTGTCTCACTCACAGTGGACTGGGCCGACAGCTACTCTCTCACGGTGGTACGTCTGTCCAGGACGCACCAGCAGGTCCTCGTATGGACGGATAAGTACTTTTCCTCCTGCCTCGGCAGGTGGAAACAGCTGGACATCCGAGAGATTGCGGGGTTCTCCTGTCCTCACTTTCCCTGCTCTCTATCACTATCCCCTTCTGCCCTAGGGCTCGCTGCGACCAGGGCGTACCTGTGGGGGGACTCTGGTTCTCAGTGGGGGACCGTGGGGTGTCGGGACCCGTTTTTTCTGTGGGGGGTGCTCTTTTCTTCTCTTTTCTGGGGAAGTCCCTGCCTAGGCCTTCTCGTCCACATTGTGGTGCTTAGGCGTCATTTTTGTATGCCTGCTGGTTTCTATTGAAATTCTCATTGGTAGCCATTTTGCCGTGGCCACGCCATAGCGCAGGTTGTTATTGCGGGGGCCATTTTCTTGTGGTCGCGCCCTTTTTTTCATCGTCTGGCGGCCATTTTGGTGTGGGTTTGGCCTCTAGTGCTGGCTTCCTGGACGGCGCGCAGCGCCATTCTCCTCAGACTTTTTCTTTCTCACACACGCTGTGGAGACGGAAGGCGGGCAGCGGCGCTGAGCGGTCTCCTGCTGGGTTGGTGAGTCCCTTGGGTAACCCCCCCCCCCCTGGTCAGTACAGCAAGGAGGGTGGACATTTTCAGTTTACTTTTTTGACTGAGTCCCTGAGAGCTGTCAGCGGTGTCATGGAGTCAGTGTCTGGCCCTTCTTCCTCAAACTTGCCAGAGGCAGCAGCCGGTGCCCCTGCAGTTACCATGGAGGCTTTGTCGGCTGTCCTGGAATCATTTGTTGCCAGGGTGGAAGCGGCGTGTGAGCACAAGGGGGGTAAAAAGCGCCCCCCTTCCCCCGCTATCGCCAGGGGAAGGTTCTGACTCAGACCCGGGCCTGGTTGCGGGTCAGGAATCTGGTTCTGGGTTATCAGAAGATGTGGACCAGGTACTTCCTTGTGAGGAAGACCCCTCGTCGTGGTCAGTGCAAGACGGGGCACTTGTGAGTGACCTTATCAATTCTGTACGGGACTCCCTTAAGCTGGACGCAGATGAGGCTTCCATGGAGGGGTCAGTCTCTTTTGGGTCGCACAAATTGACACGTTCTGTAAAAGTTTTTCCCTAGGTGTCTTTCTTTGATAAATTCATAGATAAGGAGTGGGAAAATCCGCAGAGGACCTTTGCGGTCCCTCAGCGTCTGGTGGTCAGGTATCCCTTTGAGGAAAGCCTTTTGAAAAAATGTGCCTCTCCTCCGGTTGTTGACCCACCCGGTCGCTCGGTTAAATAAAGTAACCACTCTCCCTGTAGAGGGGACCCCTGCGTTTAAGGACCATACTGATAGGAGGTCCGAGGCGCTGAGCAGGTCCATGTTCACCTTGCTGGGGTCTGCATTGCTATTTTGGCTGCAACCTTGGTGTCTCAGACACTCACTGACTGGGCAAAGATTTTGCGCCAGACTGTGGAGGAACATCAGCTCCCTCAGGAGTGTGTAACACTGGCCGACCAGTTGATGCAGGGCCTTGTGTATGTCTGTGATGCCACTCTGGATGCGGCCCCCTTATTATCCAGGGCCTCTGTATCTGCGGTGGTAATGCGCTTCCAAGAAGGCCTTGGCAGATTTACCCTTCAAAGGTGGGAGGCTTTTTGGTGCCTCGCTGGATGACATTATTAAGGATGTCACTGGAGGTAAGAGCACGTTTCTACCTCAGGCCACTAAAGGGAAGGAGCCGTGCCGTAAGCCGGGGCCCTGCTTTCCTACACAGAAGCGGTATTTTCGTCAGTCAGGACCTGCCGGAAGACCCTTCCCAAGCGGACAAAGATCCAGCTGGGGGACAGAGGCTTATCGGGTTTGCAGCTCGGGGGAACTCCCTGCTCTCCGACCAGTGGGTCTCCGAGGTGGTTACCTTGGGGTACAAGATGGAGTTCTTTTCTTGTCCACCAAACAGGTTCTTTCCCTCAAATCTCCCTCTCCTTCCGGCCCGTCGGTCTGCCCTGACGGGGGCAGTGCAGGACTTGCTAAGGTGCGGAGTGATTCTACCTGTACCACTGGGAGAGAGGTTTCAGGGTTTTTATTCGAATCTGTTTGTGGTTCCAAAGAAGGACGGAGTCCGTCCAATCTTGGACCTGAAAGCCTTGACTGTCTTTGTAAAGGTTCGGAAGTTCCGCATGGAATCCATTCATTCGGTGGTTGCTGCGCTCCACCCGGGGGACTTTCTGGCATCCTTGGACATCAAGGACGCATACTTGCATGTCCCCATCTGTGCAGGACACCAGAGATTTCTGCGATTTGCAATCGGCAAAGACCATTATCAATTTGTGGCTCTTCCCTTTGGCCTAGCATCGGCACCGAGGGTTTTCACCAAGGTCCTCAACCCGATTCTAGCTTTGCTGAGGCAGCGAGGCATTGCCATTGTGGGCTACTTAGATGATCTTCTTCTGAGAGCAGCTTCTGGTTCAGACTTAGAGGAAGATGTGTCTATAGCCATTCAGACCCTCCGAGAAGTCGGTTGGGTGTTAAAGCGGAGGTTCACCGGAATTGATTTTTTTAAAAGCCTGCAGCTACAAATACTGCAGCTGCTGACTCGGCTCGGCTCTCAGCTTCCCCCGCCGCCATGCTCGGTGAGGGAATCGAGAAGTGAAGCGCTGCGGCTTCCCTGCCCGGTTTCCTACGGCGCATGTGCGAGTCGCGCTGCGCCGTCCTCACTGGTTCCCGTTGTGTTCTGGGAGCCGAGTGTTTCCCAGAACACAACGGGGGGGGGGGGTGGGTTGACGCAAAGGGGCGGGACTCCTGCGGGAGTCTGCTCCCGGAAGTGGTGCAAAAAATACCTGTTTTATACAGGTATCTGCACCCCCTCCCTCCTGAAAGGTGCCAAATGTGACACCGGAGGGGGGGAGGGTTCTGAAAAGCGGAGGTTCACTTTTGGGTGAACCTCCGCTTTAAACATTCAGAAGTCGGTCCTGACACCGACTCTGCGTCTGGAGTACCTAGGTTTAATTCTGCACTCCAAGGAGGTGAGTCTTCCTTCCTTTGGAGAAGTTGCAGACTCTCCAGTCTGCGGTGAGGTTGTTGACATCCCGCAAATGGTCGTCTCTCCGTTTTTGCATGCGAGTTCTGGGTCTAATGGTAGTACCGTATGCCTAATTCCACACTTGAGTCTTGCAGAAGGAGATCCTGTCCAAATGGAACAAATCTCCATTGTCTCTGGATCGTCAGATTCAGGCAAGTCACCTGGTCAGGGCTTCTCTGAGTTGGTGACTGAGATCCCCGACTCTTCAGTCCGGGAAGTCGTTCCTTCCCTTCCATTGGACTGTGATTACGACGGACGCCAGCCTCACAGGTTTGGGGGGGGGGAAGGAGTCCAGTCGGCCCAGGGTCGCTGGACTCGGGACGAATCCCGTCTGCCGATCAATGTACTGGAACTCTGGGCGATCAGGCTGTGTCTCTCCAAGTGGTCACTGAGACTACAAGGGCGTCCAGTCAGGATCCAGTCAGACGACGCCACGACAGTGGCTTATGTCAACCATCAGGGGGGAACAAGGAGCTTGGCTGCAGCATCCGAGGTCGCTCACATCCTACGGTGGGCGGAAAGAAGCGTGCCGGCTCTGTCGGCCGTCTACATTCCGGGCGTAGAAAACTGGCAGGCGGTCCATCTGAGTCGCCAGATGCTAGACCAGGGGGAATGGTCACTACATCCGGAGGTGTTTCAGCTCCTTTGCCGGAGATGGGGCACGCCAGACGTGGATCTCCTGGCTTCTCGACTCAATCGCAAGGTGTTGAGGTTCGTGGTCAGGTCCAGAGATCCCTGGGCAGACGGTTCAGTTGCGTTGGTGGCCCCATGGGGTCAGTATCGGCTAATTTATGCCTATCCCCCACTAAAGTTGCTTCCTCGTCTGCTCCGCAGAGTGGAGACCAAGGGGATCCCGGTGATTCGAATCGCTCCAGATTGGCCCCGGCGTCCTTGGTACGCCGACCTCGTACGCCTGGTGGCAGATGCACCCTGGCGGCTGCCGGTGCAGGAGGACCTTCTGTCTCAAGGTCCCATACTTCATCCTGCTTTACAGTCGCTGGCTTTAACGCCATGGCTGTTGAAAGCCAGGTACTAAGGGACCGAGGTCTTTCGGATTCGGTCATTTCAACCATGCTAAGGGCAAGGAAATCTTCTTCCAGGAAGATCTACCATCGTACTTGGAAGGGATACATCTCTACTTGGTACTTGGTTTCCAGGGTCCTGCTGTTTTTACAGCGTGGTGTGGATCAGAAACTTGCCTTAAGCACCATTAAGGGTCAGATTTCAGCCTTGGTTGTTTTCTTTCAACGGCCTTTGGCGTTCCATTCCCTGGTGGGTATTTTTGTGCAAGGGGTTCGACATGTGTCTCCCCCTATTAGACCACCTCTTCCTCCATGGGATTTAAATCTGGTGCTCTCTGTTCTTTAGGAACCTCCTTTTGAGAACATCAGAGAGATTCCTCTCTTGACACTATCTCAGAAGGTGGCCATTCTAGTGGCCATTACATCAGTCAGAAGGGTTTCTGAGTTGGCGGCCTTGTCTTGCAAGTCACCATACTTGGTCCTCCATAAGGATAAAGCGGTGCTACGCCCGCAGCCTTCCTTCCTTCCTTCCGAAGGTGGTTTCGACTTTTCACCTGAATGAGGACATTGTGCTGCTGTCCTTGTGTCCTTGACCGTCACATCCCAGGGAGAGTTGCGCTCCATAACTTTGACGGTGTACCTGTCTGCTACGGCTCCGTTTCGGAGGTCTGACTCATTGTTTGTGTCTGTGTCTGGTCCACAAAAGGGTCTTGTCGGCCACCATTTCTCGTGGATCAGGCAGACCGTCATCCAGGCCTATGCCCTTAAGGGGCGGGCGCCTCCCTTTCCGGTCACGGCACATTTAACCAGGGCAATTGGTGCTTCCTGTGCTTTCCGACATCAAGCGTCTGTCTCACAGGTGTGCAAGGCGGCGACTTGGTCGTCCATGCACACGTTTTCAAAATTTTACAAGGTTGATGTGAGTGCATCTTCTGATGCTTCCTTTGGCCGCCAGGTTTTGCAGGCGGCTGTTTGAGGTTGCAACTCCTCCGTTGAGGAGCTCTGCTGGTTTGGGGTGAAATTGGTTGTTTTTTGATACTGTTCCCACCCCTCGTTTTTTTGACACTGCTTGGGGATGTCCCACACGTCAACAATTGAGACGGCTGTGTCTGTAATTGAGACGGCTGTGTCTGTCCATTGACGAAAAGAGAAAATAGGATTTTTTTGTACTCGCCGTAAAATCCTTTTCTCGTTCGTCCATGGACGGACACAACACCCACCCCTCCTTTTTTAGGTTTGTACTGCTTGGTACAAACTGAGCTGCTGACTGCAGGGCGGAGGGTTATGTCTGGATAGACCGCCCCCTGGGCGGGGCTGTTCATCTCTGATTATTGTAACATGTGTTTTTAATTATCTAACATGTTCTGCCTAGTCCTCTCCTATGAACAGGAACATAACCCACACATCAAGAATTGAGAAGGCTGTGTCCGTCCATGAACGAACGAGAAAAGGATTTTACGGTGAGTACAAAAAATACAATTATTTTTTCTTGTTTTAGAGCCCCACCGTCTCTAAAACTGAGACCCAAGCAATCGCGCACCGACGAATGCCCGGTTCTCAGGGCTTTCCTGAGCAGAGAGCTGGTGACTTTGTCATCGGCTCTCTCCTCTGCCCCCCTTTGCTCAGTGGGGCACTGGGCTATAGAGGGGGTGGGAGCAGCTGGCTCAGGCTCTCAGCGGCTCGCTTAGGGGGTGAACCAGGTGCTGGTTCAGGCATATGGGTAGATCGATCCTTCCCGAGCCTGAACCGGCTCTGTGACATCTGCTGAAAATGGGTCACAGGAATGCAGTCCGTATGAGCTTTGGCTGTACTTTTCCCATATTATTGGCAATACACCCTGCTAAGTATTAAAGAAATGTGGATGTGTATAAGGCTGCTACTACCTAGTACACTCCTATATAAAAAATACTTTAAAGCGGAGTTCCACCCTATAGTGGAACCTTGCTCATCTGATTTCTTCCCCCCTCCGGTGCCACAGTTGGCACCTTTCGGGGGGAGGGGGAGGACAGGATACCTGTCTTTGACAGGTATCCCTTCCCACTTCTGGGAGCCTCAGCTGTGGATATTGACGTCACAGCTGGGGCTCCCTCCACCGGCCGCCGGGCCAGTAGGAGAGAGGAGTGGGTCTTGCGCATGTGCAGTAGGGTTCCCGGCGTGAAGCCGAAAGGCTACACTGCCGGGTACCCTTACCCGCAATGGCGGCGGCAGCACCCGACAGCTGATGGAAACATCAGCTGTGGGTGCTGACATCGCTGGACTCCAGGACAGGTAAGTGTCCTATTATTAAAAGCCAGCAGCTGCAGTATCTGCTCAGTAGCTGTTTTTTTTTTTTTTGGGCGGAACACCCCTTTAAGTACACAGATGACATTGATCTAAGAAAAGAATCAGTCACCAAAAATCTGTTCTCTGCCGACCTACTAATCAAAAGTACTTTGAGGGGTGCAGGCTATCCATATAGCATAAGGAGTAACAAATATGCACTTAAATACAGCAGTACATTATTTTCCCTAGAATTAATTTGCCAGCATAATAAACACACTGTCTAAACACCCATACAAAGCCCAGGTATTTGATTTCCGAGGCAACACCCCATATCACTTGTCCTGCTGGCAGTGGCATTAGAGGGGTTGTGGGCGTCATTGTTCTTTCTGACAAGCCATTTAAAAGCAAGAAGCTGAAGAGATCGCTGCAATTGGTTAATAGACATGTCACGTAATGCCATAACATATTTGATAGTAAGTGCTTTACCTGCAGCTTATTTACCAGGCCATTGCATACAAACAATGAAGAGCGTGATCTTTTATCTTTTCTGGAATGGAAAGCATGCACTGCTTGTAATATTCACATATGTGTAAGGCTTTAACTAATTGACATTCTGGTTACATTTGCTGGCGTGCCCACTTATTATGCAGACAGAAGTTAGCTGTAGGAGTTGTGTTATTACCACTTTATTTATTGCCACCACATTCCACGGTTCCTTACAATTTGCGGAAGACAAAAATAAATATACAAGATTGACATAATGCAATGAACTGAACCATAATAAAGAAAATCACAAATCCATTATTGCATACAGTCTAAAAGGCACAAGCAAATAGATCAGTGCTTACTTGTACTAAGGCACCTGGCCATAGACACCCAACATCAGTCATATGTGCATGCACTGTTCATTGTCAAAAGAATACTTCAGAGCTAGATCCTTCCAGCATATACCGCAGCCTTTCTCAACCTTTTTACCCCAAAGGAACCCTTGCAATCATTTTCAGGTCTCATGGAACCCCTGCTAAAAGTAGTCCATTGGTGGTCTTTGGGAAATTGCCCCCTCCGTTTGCGGTGGACAGTGGGAAGAATGCTCCCTTTACAGACATGGCTCTGGCTGTTAGACCTGAAACTATGCAGGCACCATCACATGATTGGTCATTTAGCCACAGCTCAAGGAACCCTTAGCCACCTCTGGAGGAACCCTGGTTGAGGATGGCTGATATACCGAATGTCTATGCATTTAAAAGCGCTAAAGGACACCGTTTTTAGTACTTGCCTTGCTTTCCCTATTGAGTTTTTATAGATTGGTTCAGGGCTATACTTCTAGATTCTGTATGCCCTACTTAATCCACAGGAATACTTTTTGGTCGTGGCCTGCATTTCAGAAGATTTTTTCCCAGAGACCCCAGATTAAACACCAGACTAGGCTATCTGCACAGGTAGTTTTTTTCCACATAAGTATGCAGACTAGTATTTCCAAATTAAAGCGAAAGTAAACCCTGGTGGGTTTTACTTTTTGTTTCCCTGCAAAGGTAAAGCGTAATGGGAATCGCATAGTAGCCCATTATGTGTCACTTGCCTGAAACCAAAGCCTGCGATGTCCCCGATTTTCCTCGCTGGCTGGAAGCGTCCATTCTTCACCCCTCTTCCTTCCGGGGCTGCGAACTCCGGCTCTGTGACTGGTCAGAGTCGCGTGACATCACTCCCGCGCATACGTGCGGGAGCCGCCAGTCACGGCATGACCCCAGCTTGAAACGGCACAGCGTGCCCTTTCTAGATTGCGCATGCGCCGAATACACCGGTGCGTTGAACATCGCCATACTGGGAATTGTAAATATCTCCTAAACCGTGTAGGTTTAGGAGATATTTCCAGCACCTACAGGTATTAATGCTGGTTTGAGCTAGCCTTAAAGGCTTTCACTATGTAATTTTTGCCATGTCTTTTATAAAATGTATGTACTGTGTAAATTATAATTCATAGTTTAGGCAGCGCTTTACAATGTAGAGAGGGACAGTACAATTAAAATACAGTTCAATACACAAGGAATAGGAGGGTCCTGCTCATGGAGCTTACAATCTAAGGCTGCTTTCACACGGAGGAGTTTTTTAAGCAGTTTTTTGTTACATAGGTAGTCAGGTTAAAAAAAGGCTCAAGTCCACCTAGTTAAAAAATAAATAAAAAATACAATCCCATATACACAAACCTTCACCCACAGTTGATCCAGAGGAAGGTGAAAAACCTCAGCAAAGCATGATCCAATTTGCTACAGCACGGGACAAAATTCCTTCCTGATCCCCCGAGAGGCAATCGGATTTTCCCTGGATCAACTTTACCTATAAATGTCAGTACCCAGTTATATTATGTACATTTAGGAAAGAATCCATTCCTTTTTTAAAGCAATATACTGAGCTTGCCAGAACCACCTCTGTATGGAGTCTATTCCACATTTTCACAGCTCAACCTTTCCGTATTTAGAGATGAAATCTTTTTTCCTCTAGATGTAGAGTGCCCCCTTGCCCTCTGTGATGACCTTAAAGTGTGTATCTCAACACCAAGTTCACTATATGGACCCCTTATGTATTTGTACATGTTGATCACATCCCCCTTTTAATCTCTCCTCAAGAGGGAATAGATTCAGTTTCTATAATCCAGGGGTAGGCAACCTCGGCCCTCCAGCTGTGATGAAACTACAAGTCCCATGAGATATTGGAAGACTCTGACAATCAGGCATGACTCCTTGAGGCAGAGGCATGATGGGATTTGTAGTTTCACCTCAGCTGGAGTGCCAAGGTTGCCTACCCCTGCTCTAATCTTTACTCATAGCTGAGCTCCTCCATGCCTCTTATCAGTTTGGTTCCAGTTCCCTGATATCCTTTTTGAGAACTGGTGCCCAAAACTGAACTGCATATTCCAGATGAGGTCTCACTAATGATTTGTACAGGGGCAAAATGATATCTCTCTCTGAAGTTCATACCTCTCTTAATACAAGAAAGGACTTTGCTCACTTTGGAAACATTTAAAAAAAATAAAAAAAAAGAAATCACCTGAAAAGCTCAAGAAAATGCTTTCCTTTAAAATCAATGAATGTTTTCACACTGGGCGGTGCGCTTTTGTGGAAGTGAAAAAAAAAAATCCTGCTTGCAGCATCTTTGGAGCATGTGTAGGGAACTAAAAAAAAACGCAACCAAAAATGCTCCTTTCCATTGAAATGAAAGGGAACCGCCTCAAAAACGCCCCCACTATGCATTTTTGGTGCAGTTTTTGAGTCACATGTCCTTTAAAAATCACACCGCAAACGCTGCAGAAGCATGCCATTAATGCATAGGCAGTTTACTGGCAGTTTTGAAGTGAACCAGTGTGAAAGTGCCCTTAAGGGAAGTGCCAGGTGGTACAAAAGGTAATAACTGCGGGGGGGGGGGGGGGTGATGTGATGGAGGTGACTCCAGGTACAGTTTTTAGGTGGAGGTGGGGGTAATAAGTGAGTTTTCAGGGATCTCCATGAGCTGAAATCCAATGCCTTTGACTAGGGAATAATTCACTGTGCTAAAGCTGTGTTTTTAGAGCAGCCTATGCAGACCAGAGGAGGGAAATGTTTTTCATGTTTTTTTTACAATGCAGACATAACTATGAAAAATATGATATATGAATGTTAGCGTTCTATAGCAAACAAGTTAATTAATTGGCATTGATGACCAAAATCGCTGCAACGGCTGGACACACTATACCTTTTAAGATACCCTACCACTTTATTTTATTATTTTTTTAGAAATTGTAATATTTAACTGTATAAATATTAATTTGGTGTTTAAATGTGTAATCAAGGTCAAAACAAGGGCAGATTGTCTTAACGACAGAGTGTAAAGGAGCCTGGTGCTTTAATAGATTTCAAACTTGAGCCTTTCAAACAAAATGAAATAGAGCGATTAATCCCGCAGTTGTACGCAGAATTAAAAAAAAAAAAAAAGAGGTGAAAAAAAACGAAACAAAGAAAAGAATAATTTCAGTAACAAAAGCCTGGGACCCATAGAGAATTAAATTGTGTGGAAGTAATCTGTAACCTTATGAGTTAAGAAT